>VMKM01000594.1:0-291177 GCA_008360985.2 Macquaria ambigua | reverse complement strand
TTACTGTTATATATACTGTTAAATAATATGAACACATACTCGCTAAATTGATTTAAAACTCATATATTTTCTTGATCAGTTCTCTTGTCATGAATGTACTCAGTGTCATGTGAATATTACCTTTGAACGTATCCCCATGAGTTGCAACATTTTCTTTGTGAGGTAAGAGCAGTTAATAAATAAATCAAACTACAGCTGTACCTGGAGAGGTTTCCTTGATTTAATGCTTGGTCTTCAGTTTGGCTCTCTTTCCTTGTCTGGTCCAGCCTACACAGTAAGTTTTCACACATTTTTTTTATGGATCAAGTGGCAGAATTTCGTGTTGTCATGGCTTAATATGTCTGAAATTTCTCTGTTTTGAGATGTGTGGCAGTATTGTATTCATGGCTTTTTGTGTTGCAGTGTACTGTATTGTACTACACAGTGTATAGAGGTCCTTATTATATCCAAATAACAGCCAAATAAATAATCACTTTTTGACACATTATTTGGATTTTCTCTTTTAAGTTTGTTAAATGCTTTGTATATGCACACACACACACACAGAGAGAGAGAGAGAGAGAGAGAGAGAGAGAGAGAGAGAGAGAGAGAGAGAGAGAGAGAGAGAGAGAGAAAGCAAAAAAAATCCATCACCTTTACTTGAGACCCAGCAGATTTGTCATACTGAGCAAAACAAAATGTTCATGTTTGGTATGGCCGCTTCTTCGCCACAGTCACATGGCATATGCTTCTCAAGCACTTCAAAAGCCAAACCTCCACCCTATTATCATCATTCCCCACTCTCTGCTGTGGGGAGTTGTGAGGTCAGAGCCTAAACATTAATGCTGTACATAATCTACATTCACACAATAATCTTTTCCGTGTGAGCTGGCTGACAGAGCTAGCTTCATGGTAATCTTTAATGTAAAGTGATACCAAACCGGCCAGACTGGAAAACAAGAGTATGTGTGCATTATTCTAAGAGTATGATACATGCTTTCTAGGAATTTAAACAAAAATACTCGCACTAATGTGCTACATTGTCTCATATGGATACAGAAAACCAGTGTCTGTGTGTTTTTTTTTATTAACTCTTCAAAGTATTGTATGACAAGCTTGGCTATTGTTCCTACAGTCTTGGTTACAAATATTTTTCATCATATTAATGGTGTCTTTTATATTGTTGACCACAAGAACTGAGAGGCCAGAGGGAAAAATGTGTGTGGGACATTCATGATAATTTGTGAACTGGTCAGAGCCAATAGGATGGAGAACATGTTGTGGGTTCACTTTTCCTCGGCGATTCAAGTCCCACAGTCAGATTTTGGGATATACTGTATTGGCAGAAAACAGGGACAATTTGTAGGAACATTTTTTGAGATATATTGACATGCTTGAATATCTAAAAGCTTGACCAAACAAATCCTGATCGTTTTCTCATCCAGTCCTTAGAGTGCTCAGCATTCCGGCATCAGGCTTTGAAGGTCCCTTGAGATTTGAACAACATCCAAATTCATATAGTTCACATACTCACATGTCATGTCATGTTACCGCTCAACTCATAAAGATATCTGAAAGCACTGATGCTGCAGCCTGTAACATTGAGTTCTCCCTGAGTTTATCGTGTTTACATATCTAAAATTTTAGAGGCTGGTGGGTCTCGCCACATGTCAAGTAGAGTGTAAGCACATAGATTAACACTGTCATACAAACACTACAATTAAGCACTTCTCATGAGATGCCAATACATTTCGGAGGGTTTAAACACATGAGCAGAGTTATGTGGTCAATGACAGTCTTTCTAAACTGAAAATCTAGACATATGTGTTGTTATTCTTATTCTTCTTGTAGCCATTCATAGCATGTTTTGAGCATGTTTTGCTTTAATTTGCGTTAAAGTGCTTAGATGGGTAGATGCCAGCACCCTCTATGTAGCATGTACAGCAGATAAAGTATGTTCAATAAATTACTATGAGGCACTAACACTGGATGATAATATTTGGATGTCTATTTTTATTAATTGGACTCCAATAGAGCAGGAAATTGCACTTTTGAGAGAAACAAATATAGAGGGTTAAACAAAAATACCTTCCCTTGTATTATCTACCCTTCAAGGTATACAATCCACTATGATTACACAACTAAAAAGAAATAAGGCACATGTAGCCATCAAATTTTGCAAATTGAGGTATACTGTACTTTGATTAGATTACATTTGATTAAACTTTACATTTGAAGAAAAGTGAAGCTTGATGATTGCAGCAAAAGAGAATAAAAAATAAAGCTGTGCAGATCTCGGCTGTACAGTCTGGAGTGATGCATGTCTGGAGGATATTATTTTATTGTACAACAAAAGGTTGAGAGGTGTCAACCAGATAATTAAATTGTGTAATTTAAGTAAATGTTGACAGATTCATTTTGACTGTACATACTGCATAAGTCTCTAAGACAATTACAAAGGAACATATACCGTACAAATGTCCAGGTGGCCACAGGTCCTCAAGCTATGATTTTCAAACTGCCAATATTAGCTTGAGCTCATTGCACCGTTTACAGTGAATATTGGTACGAAATAACAAATAAGGTTAATATTCCAGTACATATCCTGCAGGAACAACAACAAAAAGTGCCCCAGCCTGACTTTCAATCATTGATAGATGGTTTTAAAATGCTTTTGGCTGGCTGTAGTACAGTTTTGGTGATTAAGATCAGGCAGTATAGTATATTTATAGCTCAGTTTCTTATAATGTCTCAAAGGGCTTTATAGGCCCATAACAGCATGGCTTCCTGACCCAGTCCAAGCTCTCTCAGAAGACACTCCTAAAAAAAACTTGGAAGAAAAGTAAACGGAGGAAACCTCTGGAGAGGCAGGTCAGTAGTTTGACACAGTGGTGTCTAGTGGTTTGCCTGAGATGAGATTTGTCCACAGTTCTCATTATCACAGAGCCAGTTACCAGTAAGCACTGCTGTGCTGAATTCCAAAACCAGAAACGTTAGCATGTAAAATTTCCTAGAAACAACCACAAGATGCTAAACAAAAGCACAGCAGACAACAATTAAAGGGGAACTCCACTGATTTTACACATCAAAGTCTGTTTACAGTTCTTGGGGAGTACTACTGCATATGTGAAAAAAGTTGTATAAAGCCTTTTGTGACTCCAGAGGGAGCTGCACGAAATTTGATATTGCCTCAAATGATGTCATTTGAGTCAGTGTCGGTTGGGTCTGAAGACTACAAAAATCTGGGGGTGTGGAGTTAGAAAGAGTGAGGTTACCAGACCTCTGTAGTCCACTCCTCATCTCCGCTTGAGGCTAGAGGGTAGAGGCTCGAGGCTACATTATCCATTACTAGCATAACACACCTGAGCAACCAACCAAGTTGCATTGTGGGTAATGTAGGCACCAGGTTTTGAGGAAGAAGAATGTGCTGAATTCAAAACACGACATCTCTGGTTCTGCTGCTTCGATGATTTTGATCCTTGTTTTAAACTGTCCATAGTGAGTCCGACAATGTTATAGGACAGCGATGCTAAATCAGTGCAGTACTCCTTTAATTGCACTGCTGCAAACCCAGCATTCCAGTTGATTGTTAAAAATCAACATACCCGCAGAATCAATGAACAACTAATGTAATTGCGAAGCCTCATTGTTTGTCATTGTCATGAAAATGCTATTCTCAATTTAAAACACTAATGTAACTTATTGAGCTTATTTACTCTGCATGTGAAAATAATATTTCTCTATATGAACTATGGCTTTGTGGCAATAGCACGAACTGGACATTTATGTTAATGATTATGTGAAATTGTTAGCTAATAGTTAAGTTAAGGTAAAAGGCATTTAATATTGTTGTTTATCTTAGGATTATATGGACGGTTCAGGCTGTTGGAATTTTGGTTAAGGTTAAGCAGCTTATTGTTACAGTCACATTCCCATTACCCAACAATTTAAGTAATAGATAAGAAATAAATTAGAAAATAAAATCAGCTAAAAATGAAAACTTTCCACACAGTAGAAATCCTGAGTCAGTTCCAGTTTCATCAGAGCTGAAGGCAAAAGTATCCACAGCACTCATTCACCTCCTTTGCTTTTGTGATGGTAAAAGTAATTAAGTATGTGCATGGAACACATATTGTCTTTATGCTATAAGACATAGCTGTGTCATGGTCCTTGTCTGTGGCACCTTCAGCTGACCTATTTTAAAACCGGGCAAATAACGCTCTCCCCTGTCTGTGTATCCCCAGTGTCAACACAGATTGCCATAATGCATTTGCACAGTATATATGCCAATGAACAATATGGGAACACTGAATAAACACAAAGCAGACGTGTTCATTAGCTTTCATATATTACGTCTGGCTACCACCATTACCTCACAGATCAAACTGTCCCTTGGTTTGCTTATCAGCATGATACCAGTCAATTACATTATGTACTTTAAGTTTACTGATTTTAGAGAATGAACATGAGCGCCTAAGTATCTGTATCTGGCTGGAGGAGTTAGGGGGCGATCACATTGGAAACCTTTTTTGAGAGTTTATTTTCAATAGATTTGAAACTGTTGAGTGACTTGCTTTTTGTTTGGACTGTGCACCATGTTTTTTTTTAAAAAGCCCACAGTACCTCATGTTTAAAAGTGTTCAAATTTGCAGAGTAAATTACCTACAAGTAGATTTCCTTGTTTTTGTCAGCAGATCATTTCGTAAGATGGTGTCACTCTCTGAAAACAAGTTTCACTCAACAACAATCATTACACTTATTTTTGGTTTTATTCAACATATTCTAATATCAGTTCTTGGCTTCTACAGGTTACGTAAAAGTATTTGAACCTGCATTAATTGATTTTCTGACCACTTGGGGGTTGTAAACACAGCACTGACATATTATCATCTTATAAAGTTGATGTTAGAAAACAGTTGCCTATTTACACCACCAGCAGACACGGAACAACATTAGCATTTATTTGGAGTCGTGTTCTGGCCACTTTTGAATGTAAGTCTAATATTCACTCTCATTTTAGCTCTGTTTTCAGTCTCCACCAACCTCTGAGCAAAATAGCTGGCTCTTTAGCAGCTAAATGCTTGACAGTGTTCATTAGCTAGTTGCTAACTTTGTCTGTCTGCCATTTGGTGCTGGACAGGTAGCATGTACATAGTGTTTATCAGAGCGTTTTTTTGTTGAAAACAGCTATCTGCTGTGGTCGGAAACCATGATGAGAGTAAGAGTAAAACAAAAAAGTCTAGTTGTGGTCCATAAAACCAAAACAATGAGCTGAAAAATGCTAAAATGCTCCACAGAGCGAGGGGATAATTGAATTGTGGTGATTATTTCTTGTAGGTTCGCCACTGAGCCACACCTTTTACATCACACATAGACATTATTTCCATTGTTGATATAAAAATATTGATTAGTGCAGCTTTAAAGTAAAACTGTATGACACTATATGAGAAAAACTGCTCGCTTACTTGCTCTAGAACATACCAAGAAGACAGGTGTGCCACACCTCCAACAAAAAGAAAGTATCTGAAGGAACATAAAAGTGGGTAAGGAATCTATAGGTTTTTTTTTTTACCAAAAATGTAGCGCTTCATTAACTAAAAAAAAAAGGTGTTTCTGAACAAAATCCAGTACTAGGAGACAGGGTTGGTTTAAACCGATGAGTGGATCTGATTAAAACAGAGGTGTTCTTTTTTTCTTCAAGTCTGAATGACTCATGATTTGTTCTTAGTCTTACTAGAGTAGAAATGTAAAATTTGTCCTTGCACAAACATTGCAATGGAATTTCTTTGAAAAAAGGCTTATGGTCAAGCAGAATTGCAGCATGAGTAAGATGTCTTTGATTTCATGTACTTCTTTTATGTTTTTTTTTTCTTCTTTTTCCTTAGGCCTTCTTGGAAATTTCAGGACTGTTAAAAATGACAAACACATTTCTCACCGTGTGTGTGCACAGAGATCCAGACATGCTGTAAAAAGATAAATATCCGGCTGTCTAGCAAAAAGTCTTCACTACTTTTTTAGGACCTGCCACTGCATCTTCAGATCCTAAGATAATCTATGAGGTTCCTTTTTTCCTTTGCTGCTCTCAGATTTTCTACTTTTTTAAAAACTTCATGTCACTTCCCTTTATCTATATCAAATTACTATATATAGATAGAACATGACGCTCCTCCACCCACCTGGGCCTTTTTAAACCTGCATTTATTATCCATTAAATCAATAAATATCATTAAATAAACTCTACGATCTGGGCCAAGTGACTGATTATGCACTGAGACGAAAGCTAAATATTAGCTGTGATTATGTAATGTTTGTCAAGGGATTTGGTATGATAATGCATTCTTATCACCGTATGTACACACAAAGCTTATTTCTGATGACCCAGTTGGGTAAAACCTCTTTGTTATCTGTTTAGCTGCATATTAGATGGAAGTACTATCACTTCAACTACTTTTATCACTAGATGCCATGTAACTAATAAAGGTAAAGTATTGTGACTTCAGTGTGAGTGCCTGACATAGACGTCTGCATACATGTGAAGATTTCAACCGCTCTCTTCCACAAGTGCACCCGACTTATTTGACACTCTTCCTTTTTACTTGAAAACCTATTATACAAAGGCTAAAAATAATCAAACAATCAAACTTTATTTGTATAGCACCTTTCATACAGGTTAGTGCAATTCAAAGTGCTTTATAGATGACTGACGTGCTGATAATAAGACAATACAAACTGTAAAACAATTTGTGACTAATGCACACAACATGAAATAATGATCCAAATCGTAAAAGTAATGATAAATAGTACTAAATTTGCTTTCTGTTGACATCAAAATGCACTTCTTATGCTTGCAGGCCTGAGACAAAAGCATATGGGAAGGAAGTAAGATATGCTGCAAATAATTTCTAACGCATTTGTAGCATATTATGAAATCCTCTATGTATGCATACACTCGTCATTGTTTCTTAGAAAAGTATTTTTGTCTTAAACAGGACTAAGGGCACAAACATGGTTCACGCATGGAGTGTGTCACCTGAAAAGTCTTAACACGACGCAAGTGCGAGCTGCAGTCTGAGCGTTGCAGCTAGGGGCGCTATAGCATGAAACAACAAGAGAAAGAGGACTGACATTGAGTGTGTTCACCGGAGCAGCGCATTTGTGCCAGCTGGGCCAGGTGTTGTCATTTGCGTTCACATACTTGCGTGGACCGTGTTTGTGCCCTCAAAAGTCTACAGCCATGCTAGCCGCTCTGTGAGGCTGTACCTGGGCACAGCGGTGCTTTGAGCTCAATGCTAATGTCAGCATGCTAACATGCTCACAATGACAATGCTAACGAGTGAAGTTAAGCAGGTATAATGTTGTTGTTGTACCATGTTTACCATGTATAGCGTGATAGCATTTACTAATTAGCTCTAAACACAAAGCACAGCTGAGGCTCATGGGAATGTTTTTAGTTTTGCAGATATTTGGTGATAAACCAAAGTAGGCTATTGGACTATTTGAAATTTTGACCTGTGCAGTAGGATTTTTCCTCTGGTGGCTCCATGAATGTTTGTACAAAAGTTCATAGCAATCCATCCAATAGTTGCTGAGATATTACAAGCATTAAAAGTTGGTGAACAAATCATTGTTTCATTTATAAACAGATATTTCAATGCTCAATCACGTTGGCAATGGTAAAATGCATATTGTACAAATACACATGGACCATGCCTGTACAAACAGACGCACAAGCCATCATAATAGTACTCTATCATTCATGACGACAGGCAGGCCAGGTCACTAATGTCTGGCAAGGCATGAGAAGGTGATTAATTGAGTCTCAGTTGGCACATAAACACAGACACAGAAGAAAAAGACCACAGCAGCCATGACTGCAAATTTATGATCAGCAGGTAGATGTGGTGACAAAAGAAGCTGGGTCAAACTACAGTTTTCATCCTCCCAGCTCAGACGCTGTAATATGTAATGCCTAAAACGAACCTGGAGACACAGACACAAACACAGACGCACACACACGCATAATGTTCCACTGCCTCTTCCATCTTGTCATTACCCATCTACCTGTCCTAAAACTGTCACAACTAATAAATCGTTTTAATGCCTTTGTCGCAGCCAAAGTAAAAAACTGCATGAATAATGGTTTATGCACTGTGGGACCTGAGATTTATGCACAACTGGAAAATATTGCTAGAGTTTAGAATATATAGAATATGAATATGTGGAAGTGTTTGCTGCAGGTTGTGGGTTCAGTTTACTCAAAATGAGAAAAACCGGCATTTATGTAGGACCTTCATACTTGATCAACTCTCAGTAGATAGAATATATGAACTGTCTTGTTTTAGTTGTAAACCAAATCTATGGTGATTTGTGAAGAATAATGACTGCATTTCAAAGCCATTTCGAAAGAGTGATACCACTTTAATGTCATGGTTTATAAGTTTTAATGAATGGCTTTAGTAATGGTTAATAAATGATTTGCTGATGCTTTATAGATCAGCTAGAAGCTATGAAATCTGCTGTTATAAACTACCAAGTCTGCAGTTAATAATGTTATTAATATTAATATGTTTTTTGCAGTAATCCATCCAGTCTACAGTTGTAAATGTTATAATACCGTGCTGAACGGATTTTGGTCCAGATTCTCTGCAAACCTTTCTGAAAAAATGCGGTTTAACGGTTTACTGAAGCGGTCTTCCTGATGGTAAATGGTAAATAAATGTCAAATGGCTACGTTTATATAGCACTTTACAAGGTTTTTGTCACTCATTCACGCACACACTCACACACTGATGGCAGCGAGCTACCATGCAGGGTGCTGTCAGACTTGGCAACCCTAAGGTTTTGTCCTTAATGGCTCAATCTATAAAGCATTAGTAAATGAGTTATTAAATTCCACACAAAATGTTCAATTACCTCATTTAAAATTCTTAAATCTACTCCGTCTCCCTCATTGAAATGTCCAGAATCTATGAATATGCAAATATTTTTCATCTCAAAAGTTCAACTAAGATGTCTCCTACTTTACTGAAAAGTCCATTCTCAGTGTATGTGTGCTGGAGGCTTCAAGTTTCCACATGACACTTTTATAAGTTACACATTGGACATCACTAGGTGTGATGTCACAAACCCATGGTCGTACATACTTTACACAGCTTAAAATCTAATTTAAGGTGAGCACAAACCCTATGAGGAAAATTTGTAATTTTGGGCTTTTTAAATAAAATGAACTTGACACAGCAGATGAATGTGAAAACAGCCTTTGCACATACATCATTCTGCACAGTGAAGGTCAAACATCCAAACGAAGTAACAATAAGCAAAACACATTTTGAGTGGAGGTCTTTAACAATTAATAAAGTTACAACTTATAAATCCTTTACAAAAGTTGGCTATAATAATAGGAAGTGGTAGCAAACGGATGAAATCATCATTTCAAATCTCACAGTACACAATGGCACATACTTTCACCTACAAAATCACCTTAAAAAATATGCGAGAACAATGTCAGTGCTCCACAATTTTCTTCTTTGCAGTGCCATCATAATCAGATTTTTGTTACATTAAAGATTCTCTCTTTTTGTCTAAGAACATTGATGTTCATCAATTGTTGCATCATTGCACATATTCATATTAGCGTTTTTTACCATTAGGTAGTGCAATATATCCTGCACTATCCTCTTGCATTGAATGAGACATTTGGTTACCCCTACATGTGTGTGAGTATGTTAGATGTCAAAATACAATACAGCCAAGATAAATCCCTGTGTGCTTACTGTACACAGTAAATGGAGTGACTTTCATTCTTTGACCCTCTATAACTTTTATTTCCCTACTGGGGTTTGGTTGAGTGAAGGGTGTTAAAGCATTCAGCATCATGTCCGCTCAGTTCTCTTCAAGCCTGGGTGCATCAAGAGAGCAGCAGATGTTGGTCTAGATTATAGCTACATTACATTGTTGGAGCTGCTTTCCTCTTTACCCTGAGGCACCTGTTCAATTCTGTCACCAAAAGATTAGAAGTGGTTACCAGTCTGTATGAGAACACTGAAGCTGAACAGAAAAAAAAGAACATGTTTTTCCACCCCTGAGGACAAGAACCTTTATATTTTTTGTTTTTGTCTTGGTGCAATGATTTGGAGAACCTAATCTCTGAACAAAAGTTAGAGGAGAGACGGCACAGTTTGATTTCCTATCCTCTAAATTGTTCTTTAATGTCAGCTGAGATAGGAAAACATGAATAAAATTCCCTTCGGTTCTCAATAACTCACAGATATTAAAAGGGCCCTAGGTCATCGATACAGACAGACCTTGCTTATTGATTTTTTATTGGGCCACTTCTCTTGAAGATGGAGGACCCCAGAGTCACAACTTGGATTAGAGTGTGAATCATAGTTGTTTTTGTTTTAATATGAGATATGTTTGGGCTGTCCTCTAGAATCTAAGTCTGCAGCTATTTCAGGCCAACATACAGCGGTTTAACAAGCCCAGTTCACCTCATCCACCACAGAAAAAGGGGCCCAGGAGCATTAAGTCAAAAGAACACGTTGACAGAATGTATGAACTACAAGCCCAGATGTTATCTCAGTGCTCTTAAAGGGCCATTCCAACACCAAAAAAAGTTGAAGTTCCCCTGCCCACCACTACTAGATATGCAAATGTTTTCTTTATTATAAATATACAGTATATACTGTATATATACGTATATACACACATATATATGTGTTTTTGGTTTATACATATTTTATATATTTGTACATGGTGGGATTTAAAGACATCCATTTATGAAATATATATAAACCACAATCACATTTTTGGGATGACATACCACTAATTTTTAAAAAATGTTTTTCTTTTTAGTAATATCAAAAGGATTATAGATATTGTGTGTTTTTATAGTTGAGGGAATCTTGAATGAATAAGCTGCTGTATGTTATCATGGACACACCTCCAACACAGCTGCGGACTATCATGCAATTATGGGCTGTATTTAAGCACTGTGACACTTTATGATTGATATGTCTTGAGAAAGGTCCTTGTGACTGAAACCTCGACCTTTTTTAATAAATCAATGCAGATGTGATAAGTATGTGCAGGAATTGGATCTTTGGGGAATTTGATTCCCTGCACCACAAAAGAGGCCAAGAAAGTTGCGTGCGTGTTGCCTTCTGCTCATCTTGTACATGAAACAACCTGATTGAGCTTACGAAATAAATGAAATTTCAATGGAGTCATCTTAATATTTTACAAATGTTGCATCATCTGCAGCATTATCTGATTTAATTTGTAGTATTTGAAATGGGGGGGATATGTTTCTTTAATATTTAATAAAAAAAGAAATATTTTTCTGATTCAATTTTTGTAATCAACAAGCTTTAAGTTGGTACATATACAAACCGACTTCTCTTGCCACCAGTCAGGGAGTGAATTCATAAAGTACCCCAGTTATGATCCGGTTTTTGGTGTTCCACTGGTTATGGTTTGTGCATTTACACATCATATACTGGTTTCAGAAACATGAAAAAGCCCATATCTTGGTTTTGAGAACCCCAAATATGCCAGCTGGAGTGCTCTGAAGGAAACCAAGATACTGTGACATGTCAGTTATATTATGGGGTGGCTGTGGCTCAGAAGGTAGAGCAGGTCATCCACGCTTTAATATATAAATGCAGCCATTTACCATTTTATATTAAATATTATGTGTCCTCAGCTTGAATCATGTAGTGAGTGAAATGGAAGTGAAAGTGTGGAACATACCAACCAGCCAGACAGGTTGAAGGTGATGTTACTTGATAGTTGTTGTTATTAAAGGTACAGTCACCTTTTACCAACTTCACCCATGTTATAAAGCCATTGGTACAAGACAGTGTACTATATGCCTTTAACAAAACCCCCAACAGAGCAGTGATTTATTTTTTTGTTTTCTCAACTTCCTTATACTGTTTCTGGTGACCCATCGCTGCACTGCTTTATGTGTTTATTATCTACAGGTATGAGAACATGTTTATTTTTTTCCAGCTGTTCTTAGTGAAACCAATAATGATTTGACAGAATATAACAGTAGGAAAAAGATTTAAATTTGAAAATGAATGTAAACAATATCTGAATTCTGATAATCGATTTTTGTTGAAACTGCTTTAGAGATTCTAATATATGGTCTTTTGGAGGCTCTAGTTTATGGTCCTATTGAATTGTATTGTGTTTTACTGAGAGGTTCTTGCTATATTTAGTCTACCCTCATTGATATATACCATTTGTCATATGTGTATGAGGCAGAAAGGCAAATGATCCAAATGCAGACCACCAGGCAGACAAGATAAGTTCAGTGATTTTAATGGTAAAATGATACAAAGGCTTACAGGCCAAGGAAGCAAGTCCAAACAGAAGTAGGCAAGAGTCCACAGGTTAACAGGAACGGGGCAGGAAAACGTGCAGGCAGGCAGTCAGACAGGCATGAGCAGATACAGTTACAGGTACAGATTCAGGTAAAAGAGGCTGGAAAGCAACTGCAGGAAGCAACACTGCAAACCTGACAATCTGGCCAGGGGCAGCTGGTATAAATACTGTGGGGGGTAATTAGGGAGTGAGGAAGAGGTGAGCAGGTGGACACGGGGGTCAGGTGACTGGGACTGGTGGGAAAGACTGAGGGCATCTGGTGGAAGGATGGAGGTCGGCAAGTCTGGAGAGTTCCTTAGAAATGCATGGGCCTGGGGGGAGTGAGAAGTGGCTGGTGACAAGGACAGAGGGGCAGACTGAGCAAAATAAAATAAAAATGAGGCAGCTGGCGTGACAATATGGCAACAAAACTGAACATGATAACCATTATCAAAGTAAGATTTGTTACAGGACATTGTTAGACTGCATTCGTCTTAGTCATGTGTACCTAATAAATCTTTATCTTTATAATAATAATCTTTATTTATAGTGCACTTTTCAAAATCCACGTTACAAAGTGCTTAACAAAGACAGCAAAATAAAACAGACAAGTCATAAAATCATCAGCTTTTAAAAGAAAACAGATATGAATACAGTGTAGTAAAAGGCAAGAATAGGATAAGAAAACATTTTTAAAAGAAATAAAAGACTAAGAAATTATAATTTTCTTTTAACTGTCTTTATATAGAAAAATATATAAATCCCTTAAAATCAATTTAAGTTTTATTTCCAAAGTTGTTCATATTGTAAGTCAACAACAGACCAGACAGTGGCTGGGCAGTAATTATCTGATCTTTGTGCTTTTACAGCCACAAAATTTATAATAAAATATAAATGTAAAGCATTTTTGTGATTCGTCTTTACCAAACTTTAGAGGCGTCTCACCTCTGTCTTCTCTTTAGATAAAGGAGCTAATGAATTCACTTGAAACTGCAGACATTGAGTCACAGCCCGCTGTCCCGCTGCCTCCCTCTATTTGTGTTCCTCCCACACTGAGAGATGGTGAGTGTTACCATGTCTTCATCAGCTACAGCAGCACTGACTACCAGTGGACCCACTCTCTCATCAACCAGCTGGAGTACTGCAGCCTGCAGGTCTGCTACCACGAGCGTGACTTCACTCCTGGCCGCACCGTGTTGGAGAACATGTCCGATTGCATCCAGGAGAGCCAGAAGGTCCTGCTGGTTCTCAGCCCAGAGTTTGTGAGGAGCCGCTGGTGTCTCCTGGAGGCCAACATGTCTTTATTCAGAGACTGCCTGGAGCGGAAGCCCATTGTCCCAGTGCTGCTGGAGCCAGGAGTCTCTGTTCCCCTCCACCTCTGCCACCTCACCTACCTGGAGGCCAACAACCCCGACTTTATGAATCAACTGCTAAAGGTGCTCTGCACCCCCAACCAGCAGCTTCAAGGGTCCACTGTGGTGCCCTTCCAGCCTCCCTCTATCTACAACGGGAAGGCCCTGCAGCCTTTGACTGCTGTCAATGATGAGGGACTCTATAAATGGGATTCTGGTCAGTTCAGTGACATGGAGGTGCCAGACCAACTGCGGCTGATCATTGAGGACCACGAGAAGTACAGAAAGGCTGTGAGGATGATCAATAGTGTCTCTCAAAATAAAGTGTACTCACTCTGGGTTAGAGCACTGATGATTGTTATCGCTACAATATTTCTTTTAATCATGATATTTATATCCTTATATTTGTTAATTATATCAATGGCCACTAGAACCAGCAGCGAGAACACAATTCTTTGGCTGCTCACTATTCCTAATGTCTGTGTTTCATTGGGGTTGGGGATTCAGCTTGGTCTCTGGAAAAAGGATGAAGTGAAGTACATAGTGAGGGAGATGCAGAAAGCTATAGGTCAAGCAAACAAAATCCTCTCTGAGGAGAAAGTGTTAATGGGCTGCCGGTCCAATTCAAAAATCTATCTGGTGTATGTTTCTCTGGACGGTTGCAAACACGAGTTTGCAGAAACATTTTCTGAGCAGGTTGTTGCTGAGGATATGTTTCAAAGAGCTCTGACCTTCTTCTCTTCAGGTTACGCCTGCTGCCTTGCTAAAAGACACTTTCCCTTCCCCCAGCCCAGCTCCCCGGGTCACCTGCAGGGAGGGGTGTGTTTTTGTCAGTATGTTACCCAGCAGCTGAAGACAGCGCAATGGGAATAGCAGTAACATTATGGCCCTGGAATGGACCTAAAATTTATGAGTAAGTCAGTGCTATTAGTGATTCAAGACAAACAATTCTTAGGAATATTTTTTTAACGACCCCAACATTTTATAAAGATTCCGAAGCAATTAATTTCCTATTTATGGCATGTAATTTGCCATAGATTTAAATTTAGCTGCCTTGAATAAAAATTGCACAACAATGCTAAACCTGTTGGTGACAAAAAGGTTTGTCATCTCTCAATCTTACTTGCTGTTAACATTTCAGGTTGTATTAATAGAGACTGAGTGACTGATTTGCATTCTCAGCCTGACCCAATCACATGTGAACAGTTTTAAAAAGTTGTTTTACTGCATGACAAGTTTCAGTCACTTACCAGAAAATCATGGACTTGGAAAATAAGGCATGTCAGAAAGATTTATGGACAAAGAGGTATTTTTACAGATTTACTGCCTAAATCTGTGCCTAAAGACATAGCAAATTACCTTCACGCAAAGGGTCGATTTGCATAATAAGCATTTATCAGTGAAACCAAAGGGGTAACATTAGTCACTAGTCAGCTGTAGTTACTACAGTATACGGACATGGAAATCCTTAGGTTTCATTGAATAGTGCTAATGGCCGATGCTCTAGCGCTAGTGTACACTTTTCCACTTGCCTGAAGGACAACCTGAGCTAAGACCAGTTTATCCAGCAGGCTTTAGGTAAAGTATAAAGGAAACCCTGGTATCTTTGTAAACATATACTGTATATACACAAGTCATTTGTATATTCTGCTCTGGTTTCTGTTTCATGCTCTGTATCTGAATGGACCATTTACAGAATCTGCCTGTATTGGAGTATTTTGTTGTATTTACAAATTCCCATGTTAGTATGTCTCTTGAGCCATTTTACAAGTGTGAGTGCGGGTAAATCTACATTTCACCATTTTAAATAATTATACTTTAACAACTAGTGTAATGTGTTTGTGTTTGATCATTTTCATGCCTTTTCAGTTGTTAATTACTTACTTACAATAAAATGTATTACATCACAAGCACAGTGTTTGTTTCCTTACGCTATTTTATAACTGGTGAGGGAGAAAAATGAGAATAAATCAGGGTGAATGGTCAAGGTGACCAGGAGAGCACCCAGGGCAAACTCCTAAAAATAAACACATTTATCCTGGTCTAGAACAGATAGAACACTTTATAATAAGGGTAGAAAACATATACTTAAAGAGTAATTCCAGTAGTTTTAAACCTGGGCCCTATTTTTAAATTTTGGGGTCTAAATGACTAATAGGTACAAAAAGGTTTGGAATTGGTCCAGTAGATCGCCTCAGCCGGCAGCCGTGACACGGGCTGCAATGGCTGCAACGTAATCATTGCGGGCAACTGCACTTGTGAAAAGTACGTCCACTAAAAGCTGCTTGTTTTTGCCACTGACAGGCTCAGATTGTTATTCTAAGTGTCTGACAGCATTATGGAAAGGATCCCTACAGAGACAGACCTTTTCGTTAAAGAGTAAGATCCTTTTTTGATTAACTGGAAACAGAAGTCTCTGAAATCTCGCGAGAGGCTGAGTTGTTGCAGGAAGACGCCGGCGTTTTGGGTTGGTTTTACTTCACACGTGAGATGATCATTACTTACCTGACTTGTGCCCCCTCAAGTAAAGTAATGTTGTGATATTCATTTGCAAATGATTAATTCATGTTAAACAAATATAATGAAATCATCATGAGTCATGCATTAGTTGAGCATTACTTAAGTATATGTTTTGTACCCTTATTATAAATTATTGCCCTCATTTGGCACACAGAGACTCAACAGCCATTCTTTGATCTACAAACCCAGCTAACTTGTCTATTAGGGATCTTTACAGTAACCATTTAGAGATTCGTGAAAGATTGATTTTTGATGCCAAATGATATTAATTTTTAAAGTTTAATAACATAATTCACACAGTTGCCTTTGGGTTCACTTTCAGCAAGCAAGAGTGGTTATGTGTGGAGTACTGAGTCCTCATTAAGTCCTTTTTCGTTTTTTCAAACTGAGGCAGAGGTATCATAAATCTAACTAGTTATATAATGTTTTAATATATGTCAGATCTGGAACTTAAGACAGCCTGAGGTATAAGATTCTCTTATCTGTTACTCTTTTGACAAAATTTTGTTGACCTTTCCCGCTGATGACACCTTATCAGAAACAAAGACCTGTTTGAGATGTGAGCGCTGGCCATGTACCACAGAAGAAGGATCAATATTTGCTGTCCTTTACGACATTCAAGTGGCAGCATTCAGGATATGAAACAGAGACATGACACTGTTGCCTGAGGGGTCTGTAGCAACAAATCCTAACAAACCGTAAAAAGACACTGCTGGGAATATCAACCAGACCAAGATTGCATGTCGGTGGGGTGACGCCTGGGTCACACTGTACACATTCAGTTCTCACTGTGCCTGATGAGAGGTGGAAATGTCCTCTTGCTGCTGCAGTTCAATTAAAACTGAATTAGGATGGATTAAGCACATGTCTCAGGTAAAAAAAAAAGTGCCTGGCTGCCGTATAATCATGTTGTGTGCATGCATGTTGGAAGTGTAGTGTGGCGGGATAATTGCTCACAGAAGCAGCGGTCATCACAACAAAAGCGATCTGTCTAATCCCCGACACTGACTTTCATGCCGGTGTAGCTCGATCACCTCCACTCCTGTCACATCTATTAAAGCTTTATTTCTCCTCCACATTACAGTGTGCACATGTGTCCGTGTGCATGTACACAATGTGCTTGAGAATATATCCGGCGTGAAATTCAAATCACAGCCACGCTAATGGCTCTGTTCTCAAGTGCAATGAGCCCTGGGCGCTGGGAGTTGTATAGTTTTCTAATTTAGCTCCCAAAACTGCGTCATACTAGCTACCGTTACACTATGGCATGTTTTGAATTTCAATGGAGTTAATTAAAACATTCCTCCGCCACGAGGTGCAGTGTGGAGGGATGAAAGAAAAACAGCAGATGGACGATGACTTGCTGAACTAATGAAATGATTGACACAAGCAAATGACCTGGTTTGTTATTATTAATTTTTGATTTGCATTTTAGTATCAAATATTGAGTTAATGTGGACTAGAATGGTGGCTAGTAAAAGTTTGCAGTTTCCTCCTCCAATAGAGCACAGTGACTATATGGTCAGTTTGAATTCTTAAAGTGATGCACCACCCAATTACATTAAAAAAAGAAATCATATTTGGGTCCTGCAGCTGAAAGTTGGCTAACTAAAAGTTCTCAGTCTCTTCCTTCATAGAGATCAGAAGCTGTGCTCAGCTTGAAGTCAGTTCATCCACTGCCCTTAGAGTTGCGGATGAAATCACTGGCATGCCCTTCACGAAGGCACTCAAATCCCATTTCCTACAGACCTGCTCTGGCTGGCTGTACAGGAGTGCGGTTGCCACACTCTGATCAAGTGAAACTGAAAATGACAACTGGCTCAAATAAAACTCTTTCTTTTTAGTTAAAGTAATTTCCCCCCCAAATCCTAAAATGTTAGACTCTTAACAGCTAGTTTAACCTCTTCTACTGCTGTTTTATAGCATTATTTAATTATTGTTTCATTTAGGAAGATATTACGGCTATCATAATCAACCACTGTGGTTCTCAGCAAACCCACCAAATTCAAATTCACTGGCATGGAGGTGGGACAGCTAAAGAGAAACGCATTTTATTATGCAGCCTTTGAGAAAGCAGTTTGTTTAAATTAAATTAGAGTTTTACTAAATTCAGTTTCCACTGACCCAGAGAACTGCAGGAAAGACGTGCAGCTTGTATTCAAATGGTGCAGAGAAAAAAAAACTTTCCAAAGTGTCCATGAAGATTCTCAGTCACCCGGGTTATGTGACTAGTACAAAGTCAAAAGCAGCTGAACTTTATGAGTTACTTAAAAATTATGAATCTTTTCAGATGAGTGTACAAAGGAGGAAGGAAGTCACTGCTACACACCACCTCCCGTAAGAACCACAACAGATTTTGTACGGGTTAAACAAACAAGATATAATGTGTTTATTTGTGAGCTTTAGAGGTGCTGGAATGCAGATTTATACCTTTGGACAGAGCCAGGCTAGCTGTCAGGAAGTCCCAGTCCAAAGTGTAGTTGACCCAAACACACCCAACACTTGCAGCAGTGTGATGGGCTGCCATCATCACCCTACCTGACCTGATTAGAGTAAATAAAATGTGGAATATAATTTGGATACTAGGAACAAGTGGACCCAGGAAGACTTCTAGCTTCTGCTTTTTTAAAAAATGTTTTTAATGAGACTAAAAATCTTCTTTTCAAGAGGCCAAAGTAGGCTGCAAGTATGAGTTTCAGACATAGAATAGATGACACAATAATATTAAATATGCCATAAAATCAGAATTAAACAGAAATGGAGGATAAATAAAGTTACTAATACCAGCTGCATTGATTTTGACCTTTCAGTTTTTTATCCATCTCTCACAATTTCTCCAGCTTTAAGGAAGTGCAATTGCTGGAGTATTCTTTTAATACAAGTAAACCTTTAAACCAAAGGTTGAAATATTTATGGGCCAAAAGCCTGCGACATGATTTAAAAACCTCTTAATGTAAATACCCCTCAAGAGCAGCTCTGTGCAGACCGCCCTCCCCAACGGTCATATAAGTCGTTTTGGAAGTCATTGGCAAACAACCTATTCTGTCATTTAGGTATGAGGACGTGGTGTTTCTGTGACAGCAAAGCAGTTAAATAAACTATATATTTGAGTTCAATCAATGTATCTGCCTGTAGAAATGCAGGTGCAGCGTGCTCATTTCTGCCTCCTCGCCGTGTTGTTTGGGTCTGGAATGTCAAGACAAACGTGATAAGTGGCCTCCTGAGGAAACACGTCCTGTCAGCTGAGACAAGAATAGGAGCCACTTCATCTGAGCTCTGTTGTGCCGAGCTGCCTGTGTCGGCACGATAGGCAAAGGGGGGAGATTAGTGCCAACAGTGATTGTTTTATGAAATGCATACATTTTAGTTTGGCATGCTCGTGTTGAACCACAGAATAAATAATAATAATGCTTTCTTTGAAGAAATTAGCCTGAATTTTTCATGCTGAATCCCTAAGTATGATATTGCCTGGGTGTAAAGAGGCGACTGAGGGTAGTGTATTGACAGTGTGTGTGTGCACCTACGTGTAAAGGTTCTCAGTTCAGGTTATCAGCAGACAAGCTTGTGACATCGCTTGCAAGAATCACACTGTAAAGAGAAGGACGACAGCTGGGAGTCCAGTCCAGACCTTTCAGTCAACACTGGGGAGCTGGTCAGGTGTATTCCACGCTGGCAGTGACCTAATGCAGCAGCTCGCTCACTGTGTAAGGCTCAGTTAGTGGTGACTTCAATCAGAAAGAATGGACACCTTTTAGCACTTGCCAGCTATCGACATTGCACGTGCCAGAGACACACAAGCCAGGGTGAAAACAGCTTCTGGTGCCAAAAATAAAAAAGCAACCTGATACTGTATGTTTGATGTGCAAAGTATCTGGAGATAAAATGCATTTAAAAAAAAGGCAAAACTGAGCTGGTTGTACATTTGTTGGAGTTGGAGTTATATCAGATTGTATGTAGAAATTAAAAAAGATGCAGGATAAGATGATAACATGACTTCTCTGGCTTCTTGCTCAAATTCAAGTGAGTCAAAACTATTGAATTTACGATTATTTTACTTAAAGCAAACAAAAAGCATGTGCAGCTTTAAGGTCTCCATGGATTTATTATACTGTCTGATGATACTGCTGACAGATTCCTTAATGCGCTGTTTAGATTTAATTTTATAGACGAAGAGGCCCACCATTTTTACGACTCTTAAATCGCTCACAGACATGTTACATAAGGTGTACACAGATACAAGACAGTATATCAGACACAATATGAAGGCAAAGAATCTAAACTATTCTGTTTGTACCTGCCTCATAGATTTATCAGCACCTAATGGAAATTTAGCAGTTCAAAATAAGCCAAGTAAATCTCACAGACTCTCAGGTTTCATTTAAAGTTGTTATTTCAGAGGTTATGGGTCTGTTTAATGTGCTTGTAGAGAAAGATCTTAAGAGGGCTTATTCATAGATAAGGCAAATGTCTGGCACTGAAAAACAAAAGCAGGAAGAACAGCAGCCACGTGGACAGATTAGGTCAGGGAAAAATATATTTCCTGTAATAATTATCCATTATTTGAGTACTCTGTACACATAGTAATCAAAAATTCATTTGAGATTGTTTTTGTTGTTCGGTTGCTGTGTTTTTGCTTCAGGAGCTCTCCCACAACATCAAGTCCTTGCACAGTCACACAGAACAGCCTTCCACTTGGCATGACGTGCATCTCATCAGCTTCTCATCATGATTTTTTCAGGAACACAGCCACACAATGTCAAGGGGCCAAAAGGCCGCCATGGCTCACAAACGACATTCTGCAGGAATCATTTTAGCAAAGAGAAGGCGAGTTCAACTCAGCATGGTGAGACGGAGTGAAAGAGAAATTTTCCTACTCCCCTGGCACTCGCTGAAATGCCTACTGATCCAACAGTAAGCCAAGCTGCTGCAGCTCAAAATGGCAGACACTACAGAGGACCAGCTTCATCAGTGATCCCACGTATCCTTCTTTGTGATAGCCGAGCCCTGTAGCGTGAGACAAAGCAATAATGGGAAAGCTGCTGGACTGAGGTAGTGTTGTGCCCCCTCGAGACGGCTCAAAGGACTTTTGTGTGGTTACCTAGAAAATACCAATCTTCATCTTGACTCAGAGAGCTAAAATCTGGCTTGTATTTCGCTGTCGAAATTCTATCTACTCTCTTAATCTACACTGTTCAACACTGCACCATCGAAAAAGATTTGTAAAAAACACTTGGGTGGAATGGCCACTTCATGTTGGAAAAATGAGAAAGCTGAGAGATACAGAAAAAAAAATGTTGCTTCTTGCTTGTCAGCTGTTTCTGGCAAGTCAGTTTCTCCATCTGGCAGACAAGAAGGATGTGAAAGTTTAAAAATAAACACAGCGCAAGTATCACATTTTTTTTTCACCCATCAGTTAGGTTTGGTTTAGCTGTCTTGAATTGTTTTAATTACTTTAATTTATAAAACCAAAGAAAATTATAAAATAAAAAAGTTTAACCAATTTGTTGGTTTAATCCAAACATAAACAAAACTTGATGACAATTATACAATTGGTCCAAACGGAAATATCTCAACAACTATTGCAGGGGTTGTTCAGACGTTCATGTCCCCCTCAGGGTGATTTGTAGAAAAAAATGTGGTGATCCTGATCTTTTCATGTAGCTCCATCATCAGGTCAAAATTAGCTAGCGTGGCTGTCGACACTTAGTCTTGTTATCCCGTAGCTTATTCCTCCTGAAGAAGATTGACATTTCTGTACAGTGCTGTGTGTGTGAGTGTGTGTATGGTGGTGAAAGGGGAGGGTTTGTACTCTGAGGACAATGTACTGTGAATACTGAGCAATTTCCTCCATGAACCGGATTTCTGGGTCTTCCTTGACAGAAAGCAGAGTCATGGGGGGATGCACAGCGGCTGCTGGGTTCAGTCAACATCTCACCAACATGTTTACGATTTCACAGAAATCACTGTTCTACTTTGTTCCCCGTATTGGAAAGCATGTCTGCATATAAATGAGTAGTTTACTACACAAACCATATTTCTTCGTGTTTACAGGTGGAAGAAAAGTGATGCTGTGCTACCATGATTACGTTAGGAACATTGTTGGCAGAAGATAATCTAGGACACAATGTGGAGTGACATTTAAAACTCAAATTCTGAATTTAAAATGTGGTTAACAGCTGAGCGAGTGAATTAAAACAACTCATCACCAAGCTCTAACAGAGTCACCAAAGGCCCACTGGATGCTTTCGACTTCATGTGGTGCTGAAATATGACTGTCTCACATGTTGAACAGATGTACAAAGAACTTTTTTTTCCCCCTCTTTTGCCTTAAAGGGAAAAACCAAAGACTGTAGAAAAACATAAACACTGTGTCTGTGTCAACACCATACGTTTCTAAAAGTGAGATTTTGAAACTGTTTGCCACAGACTTTGTTCAGTTAGTTGACCCCAGAAATACACATTTCGGCATAAAGTTTAAACTTTATACAGCACTTTTCAAAATAAAGTTATAAACTGCTTTACATGGTTGAACGGGGATTAAACATTTCAAGACTGCAATGAGGCATAACATGGAATAAAATACCCAACAATAATACAAGACTTAAAACAACAACAATAATAATAAAACAGATAAGACATGTTGGAAATAAAACAGTGTGCTATCATTAATAAAACGCTTTTATAAAGTTTACATTTTAAGTTTTGAGATGTGATTTAAAAGACGTCTGTACCTCAAATCTTCAGGCAGGGAGTTCCAAAGCTGAGGGGCCCTGACTGCAAAATCCCAGTCACTTTTAGTCTTGATCCGGGACTTAGGAACAGCCAGCAGAGCCCTGTCTGAGGATCTGAGGCGGCAATTCAGCAATATAACTGGGAGCTAAACCATGAAGTGCTTTAAAGGTAATGAGTTAAATTTTAAAATAAATTATAAAACGTACTGGTAACCAGTGAAAAGAGGCCTAAACAGGGCTGATATGATCTTGTCTTCTAGGATCTTTTAAAAGCCGAGGAGCTGTGTTTTGTACGAGATGAAGGAGTGAGATCGCTTTTTAGCTTACCCCTGGATACAATGAATTACAATAATCTAACCGAGCATGAATGACTTTCTCGAGATTAGGCAGAGAGAGAAAAGACCTGATTTTTTAGATGCTCCTCAATTGATGAAAACACGATTGAACGACTTTTGTAACTTGTTTTTAAATTGAAAAGTCACTGTCAAATATTACACCTAGGTTTCTGGCTGCAGGTTGGACATTTGTAGACAGGGAGACAAGATGTTTTTGGAAAATTGGGCCAAAAAGATGATGATAAAAGAATGATTCAAGATATGTTTTCATTCAGCTAGAGAACATTTTGGGACATCCAGCACTTTGTTTCTGACAGACAAGATAATAACTGATTAAAATTGCCTTTTTCAATGGTTTTTAATGGGACTTAAAGTAATCTGCATAACAATGGTACCTTGCAGGTACTGTAAAAAGTGAGAATTTTAAACAGAACATAATCTGAGGCTTTGCAGACTCGTCAAATATTAACATTCTTGTTTGGCGATAACGTTGGACGTCTTCTATGCGATGACCTCTCTGACCACTGGGCCGCAATCCTGCCTTTAGAAATTCCAGATTACAACAGTCAAGTAAACATTTGTGAAAGTACAACTCCATATATGACTCCATCCTTCACTGTATCCCAGCCTGGATTTGTACCATATGAGCTAAACCTCATATATAAACACTCATGTATGTACTGTAGAAGTAAACACTCAGACATTCTGTTGGTACGCAAAACCAGTCTAATATTTACCTGAACTTGCTTAGATGGCATGCAGCAGACAGCACAGCGAGGCAATCACACACAATAAGAGCAAGGAGGAAAGACAAGGAGGGTTGTAATCGAGTAAAAGGCCAAGCTGGAGTGCTCTGTGTGCCATTATCAGCAAGGTGGCCCCAAACCCAGACACGTCTATTTCTGTTTGCCCTTCAACTCTTTCAACAGGGCATCGCAGGGAAGGATGAGTCACCAACACGTTTTTGATTCTGTATAACATACAAATAAAATTAAGCAGGAATTTAAAGTATGGAGGTTCATTTATTTGTTAAATTTCCTTTTAACTGATTCAGTGTGGAAGCAGAGGCTATGATGCATCCAACATGTAACTTCAGCCACCCACTAAATGTACACAAATACTAAAACTTTTATGGTGACATTTTGCTGCGTTATTTATATATTTGCTGCACTGTTTTGATGTGCTTCTTCATTATTTTTTCAAACGTATAGATTTACATGCTTATTAAAGTACCCAGAGATTTATTTCAGCTCCTGAACCCAGTTACTGAGTAACCTCAAAAATGACATACAGGGGTATCTAAAGGAAAATAATCAACAGTCCGTTGACTCCTTCTTCTTGGGGTCCTTATTTTGTTTTGTCCTGGACTGTGTCCATATTTTCATGGTTCTCCTCTGAGCCGCTGCAGCAGAAAGTTACTCTATATCTCCGGAGAGAGATGGGACTCAGTACTCCCTGTTTAGCCACCAACTCAAAATTTAGATTGATTTAGAAATTCACTTACTGGCAGCATCTGTTATTTCTTTGGAGGCTGGTCAAAATAAAAGATACGATAATAGAACAACTGGCATTCTTATTTAATTTTACTTCCTGCAGCTGTGTGAATTAAAAGTGAATTCAAACCATAACTGGTGTCTGCATTGGTGGCAGCATATGCAATGCACAGACCAGCCTGTGTGTGTGGATGACTGTTTATGTTTCTGTATCATAATTGTGTGGGATGCATGGACCCATCTGCTTCCTAAAGATAGTGATTGTGAGAATGTAAACAAAGACAGTGATGTTTGGTGATGGTCTATCCAAAATCTATTTTTGAGTCTCAAACATACACCCATATAGGCTTAAAATATGGCTGATTTTTATGTACCTTTTATTTATGAATTAATCCCCTCCTTTCTTGAAAAGATTGTCCAAAAATGTACTCTTAGTTATAGACAGCAACAACCCCACAAACATGTCACAGAGTCTCAGGAAAGCAAACAAATAAGAAGGTAAAGAGGGAGATAGAAAGAGTGGATAAGAATCTTTAAATAACCAAACAAAGCAGTTTGTGATATAGACATATTTCTTTCTCTACTCAACAATTCAGTTGCCTCCTTGCCAAATAAACGGACGGGAGTAAGGCCTGGATTCTCCCTCAGAGGATTAATGTTATTGGGTCACAGAGTGTGCATTCAAAGAAACAGCAGTGAGAACATCGCTGTCTACTCTCCTGATAGATGATAAGTCGTGTCGGTGCCTCTGAGTTTCCCATAAGCTCTGATTGCAGGACACGCATGCACGCACAGGAACCACCACATGCATGCTCTTCTGCACAGAAAACTCACCCACGCGCTTTTAGAGTTTCCTCTCGGATAATCTGTCCTCATATAAATAACTCTGCTTCGTTTTACTGTTTATATTTGAAGTAACTTTCTCATCAGTACTGCAATCCTTTTTAAATGTCTCACATCAACTGTTTGATGCGGGAATTCTCAAACGTGGATCATAAGCATGAGCGCAAAATTATACGATCAGGAACAACCTGAGAGGGATCAGGTGTTGCCGAAATAATGTTTTCTCGCATTTAGCTTTAAAGATCAAGGTTCTGTTTCTTCCTCTTTGGATGATGTAAGAGTCTCTTTGTTCATTGAAAACCTTTCAATCTTCAAACAGCCTCTGCTTTTTGACTGATACTGACTGCGGCAGCGGTTTCAAAGAATTTTCCAGGGAAAATACAGTATAGTGATAAGATAAGATAAACCTTTCAGAGAGATATCTATAGGATATACAGTATATGTGATATAGTGTATGTGCGAAAATGCTCCACAATTTGGTCATATTTCATTGCTCATTTCATCTCTCTCTAAAGTGGCCTCGGTAATACTTTTCAAGTACTATTTAAATAGAAAATATACACTTGACAGCCACAGTGGAGAAACAACAAGCACAATGTTTTGATTGTGATTTATAGTTTATGTCCTATATTTCTTAAAGGACACCAAGCCTGTTTTTATGTCAGTCTCATAGTGTGTGCATGTGCATGAGCATGAGCAGGAGCAGGAGCACTTCAGTTAGTGTTCATAGTGTTGAGTTTTTTTATTTAAGCCATCTGAGACGGATCTACAGCTGCTCGTGTCCCCATCAACCTTCATCAGCACTGTCAGTCAATAGTGCCACCATCAGCATCATGAACGAATCTCCGATTTCCTGAAAGATGTATCGGAGACTGATGAGTAAAATCATTCCCCAGCTCACCTTTTCGGTCAAGTACCACAGGTTGTCAATGGTTAAGCTGCAGCTAGCGTGTCGATTCCTGTAAACATGCTGATCCATGAAGAAAATGAAACAAAAAAAATACACAGCAGTGATTTAAGCACACTTATGATAGGCTACACGTGTTACAAATTAAAGGATAAACTAACATAAAGTGTCTCAGTAATGTGCTGGATCAACAAGAGCCTCTAAAACAGCTTCAGTGCTCTTTCTATCACAATGTCAGCCGATTCCTAGTCTCGCATTTTGTTGTCTGCTTTTTTTCCCATTGTTCCCATGTGCCAACTCTCCTGTCATTTCAGATCATGCCACTCCCGCCTGCCCTGCAGTAACCCCCCGTGTTCCCGCCATTCCCAATCACCTGCACACCTGTTCCCACTTCTCTATCAGCCCAGTAGCATATATATCGCCCACTTCCATTCATTCCCCGCCAGGTCATCTATTGTGCTTCTGCCTTAATGTTCCAGCCATTTTCTGCACCTGGCTGTTATGACCCCCTGCCTGCCTTTCGGACACCTACTCACTAGTTTGCCTCATCACCCCTGCCTGCCTGGTTTAGGCTGTTTTTAACTTTTTATTTTACTGGCCTGGTCTCAGAGTTGTGCTTTTGGGTTCAATCATAGACTGTATGTAAAGAGTCTGTGGGTTCAACCCTGCCTTTACACCTTGGCAAATAGATTCTCGAAGTCTAAACGGGGGGGGGGGGCAAGACTGTCTGCACCAAATATACCAGTTCAACTTGTCGAGACTTTTCACAAATGTCAACCTCATGGTGGAGGTAAAGGAAATGTCAGGGGATCACCGAAATCATTAGTATACATTGTCTGGAATATCTGTACAAAAAGCTGGTGGCGCTATAGTTGAAAAGTCAGGGGATCATCATAATAATAAGATTCATGTTCTGGGGGCCATGGATGTCCGCTAGCATGGATAAAAATATTTCTTAATGGAGCTTTAAGTATAGTGTATTATGTAAGAGACTAAATTATATTGTGGCATTTGCTGTAATAATGACTTCTGCTCCTTACCATCCATTTCATAGTTTTAATGTTAAAGTCTCACTGTGAAGATGCAAAAGAAGTTTACATAGATACTGTACATCAATATTGTGTACTATATATTACAAAACACACTCATTATATGATTTAAGTTATTTAATAACGCAATGGGTTGTACAAGAAACCAAAACGCTATGAAATGTGAAGAGAAATCTGTTAATGTGATACTGGCATCAGACTGGATCACACTCCCATGTCCGTGTGAGAGCAGAACAGCCGCTCATTACACAGGGCAAGTGTCCAGCTGAGGAAATGGTCTCGAACATCTCATGAACCATTAGGTCGGTTCAGCTTGGCTATTTTTCTTTTAACACATCTAATCTACGGCACTGTGAGATGTTTTGAGAAGGCAAAAAACTCTCCCATGTCTTCTTTTTTTCTGTGGGTAAGGGAGTGATTTCATATCAAAGTAACAATATTACCATTCACAGTAATGTGATAAGACCTGTTGAAACGTTTCCATTACAGTGATCATTTCTCCCTTGTTGTTAGTTTAGAAGCACGTCTGAGTAGGTTTGATGCCGAGAACGCCGCACAACAAAATGAGAGCTATCCATATCTTGTTATGATAACAGAGTAAAATGATTTCGCTTTTCAACACCTGAAGCACAACTATCGTAAAATGTCCTTGTTTGAAAGAACACATCACAACTCTATCAGGTCTTTGTAAGTTTGTAAGTGGACAAAATCATCAAACAATATTTATCCAATATCTATGAGAAGGTTTGAAGTCCAGGTTTTGGGCTTTTTATAACAATGTTTACATTTTTCTGTACTGACCTCAGATACATGCAGTTACTGAATGGAAGTCCAGTCAGAAATACCTGCTTTGTGAGGTCCATAATATGCAGGTTTTGTTGAGATTATGTAACGGAAGTGTTGATCATATTCTGTGTCCATGTTTGGTGTGTATCATAATTCTGTGTGTCTATTTATCTCACTCATGAACTTGTGATCACTTTGAAACTCGGGACACTTCTCCACCTTTTATCTTTGATGATTTTTTTACACTGTTCCTCGTTTCAACCAGGGTGCTACAACAGCCTCCACTCTTAGGTTTTTTCTCTTATAAGATTTTGGGATCTGGCTAAGCAAGCCTGCCTCCTAGAAATTAAATTTATATACTACTAAATTGCCTTCCTAATTACATTATGGTGACAAACATAATCATCGCCTGGATTATGTTCAGAGGCAAAATGCTCCTGAATGACGCGCTACGTTCTATCTACTGCACCGGACTCACAGGGAGGTGGTCGGGGTGGATGGTGAGTGTATGAAGCACTGGACTTTGACACCAGACTCCTGTCTGTGTTTAGGTTTAGGCAACAAAAGCACTTTGGTAAGTGTTTGCAAAAGGTCATGGCTGCAGTTAAATGTTAATAAACATGTTTTGTCTCAAGACTTTCACATTGTTTCCTTCCTTTTATAACATGCATATCTAATTGGCATTCCTCTTTGTGTGATTTGCCTGTATAGCCTTTTTAAATGCTTTATTATCCATTGTAGTGTTTGTAGTGTAGTGAATTATTATATTCGCCCCCTGTAGGTCTACAAAGAAAGATGTACTATACATTTATTTTTATGAAGGAAACCAATACTCCAGTAATAATTATTTGTGGGTTAGGGTTAGGGTTATTTGTAGACTCTGTGGTCTTTCAAATTCAAACACTGAGACGAGGAAAGTGGCTTCAAGCTAAAGCAGCTTCACTGAAGTTTCCATTATTACATCTACATAGGTCCAGGTTGCATAACCAATGTGTACTTGTTACGGAGTTTCACGATTATAAACTTCAATGTCGTGTTTACCGAAGCACTGATTTATCATCAGCCCCAAGGCCAAAAGAGAGCATGCAAACCTCCATATAAACTCACATAACGAAGGTATTATAGGTGGCCCCTGCGGAGGCCCTGTTAATTGTCATAACTTCATCCATAAAGTAAACAGATAATTAAATGTTTTGTTTGACGTGATCTTTGTAGGACTGCAGTTGTCCAGGATTTGTGCTTTTATGAATACTGTAAAGAAAACCTTTCCAGTTCCTTCTTTTTTTTTCAACAAACCATTTCTCAGGTGCTCCTTCTTGATGTCAGTCTATGTCAAAAGCAGAGTATATGTCATGTAGGGAGCATGATAAACTGACAGGGTATTATAACGCATGAGGTATTCATGATGTAAGCCAGACAGAATAAGGGAAGCATGCGTATTATGCTGTTTGTTAAGAGCATTCTTCTCATGCGCGAGATTACATATGGCAGTGGCATAAACAATGTATTAAGTCCTCAGGCGTAATGTTCAACTTTCAGAAACTTTTTGTTTTGTAACAGAGCACACAAAAAAAAACAGTGACTACCTTTGTGCCTGCACAGTAAATTAAAAATTAGAGAGATCTGAGGAGGAGCTGATAAGGTAAAAATTAAAAAAGCTTGTGAATTCCACCCTGAATGCTAGACTTGGACTTTAATCAAGCTGCATATTTCAATTAAAATGTATAATGAAGATGTTTTGATATTCACAGAGCTTTCTGATTGCACATTTAACTTGTGCAAGAAAGACGTTCTATTTTATAAAAGAAGAAACTCCTTAACAAGATTCTTTATCCCCCAAGGATTAGAAAACAACTCTCCAGAGAGTCTGAGGAGCTCTTTCAGAATCTCAAGCCCGTGAGTAAAAGGGAAAGATCACGGAAATGATTCAGACTGACCGCTCTGGCTACTGGAGACACAACATGCATTCCCATGATTCCCGGGCCCAGACACACACAGTCCGCAGTTGAGGATGGCGAACAGAGTCTTCATGTTCTGAAGCTGATGAGACAATACAAGCCTGGAGCTGTAATAACAGAACAGGACGTCTCCAGTGGACGTCTTCAAAAACAGGAGATGAGGGTAAACGTGGTTCAGTCCAGCGTGAAGGGAGACATCCGTTCTACTGTCCTTGAACCCCCAGGACAAGAGAAAAACTGTAGCTGAGTGGATGGGGTGGGTGGGTGGAAATCAGACACATAACAGGGCTCCCATGGGAGGAGGCTGGTTAGCTGGTCAACAGAAGCCCATGGCATCAGAGATTTCCCTTGCTGTGGTTCTGATGGGAAGATTAGCAGGGACTAACACAGAGATAATTGAGAAAACTTCATTATACAGCTAAGCCGGTACAATCGACCAGCAGGAAATTTTAGGAAGGGGGCTCCAGTTTGCACCACTCACTAAAAGGGCCATCGGAAATGAAAGAGAGGAGGTCTGGACGGTGAATGCAATGTGAACACAATAAAGATAATTATCCTCACTATCAGCACATGGATCAGATGAGCTGACTGACTGCTGGATACCCACAGCCAGTTGGCAATCATGTGCTGTCGCAATGGAAATTGTAATAAACATTGTTATGGCTCACTTGGAAACTGAGGCGGCGTTGCTAAAGATGCTGAAGTGAAGCAAAGAACTGCTAGACAAGTGTGCAACAGTGGAGACTGCAGGGATGCTCTAACAAGGGAAGCTATGAGAAAGACAGAGAAAACACAAAAAAAAAAAACATGCAGGCAGGCAGCGCAAAAGGCTAGTTGGTAATGTCAAGTTAAAATATTAAATTCCCCATCCACTCAAACGTGTTTTTTTTTTTATTATTGTTAATTCACTTGAACGTTTGACCTTCACAGTGCAGAATGATGCATGTGCAGAGTTTGAAGGCTGTTTTTAAATGAATATGCGGAAGGGGGAAAGTTTCTCATCTTTAATCTGAGTTTAAGAGCATGATTTTGTCACATCACAACTAGTTTGGAAGCCAATCGTAGTCCGATACAATTAAAGTCCAAAGCAACTTACACAAGTGTATATGAAACTTGAAACCTCTAGCACACATACACTAAGAATGGACTTTTTAGTGAATGTTTGAAATTAAAAGTACTTTAACTTGTTAACTGAACTTTTTTTGTGGAAAAACCAAATCAGACAGTAATTATTATTAAGAGCGAAGAATTTTATATATCGAAACCAGTCTATTGCAGTTTGAAATTTGACTTTGCCTTGCTCTGCAGGGGTGACCGTAACAATATTCCAGTGCACTGGTCAATGCATTCCTATTGCAGTAAATGCAGCATCACAAGAGCCACGTTAGAAATATGTTAAATATTTCGTAAATATGTCATTTTTTAAATAATTTACTGGAAACACTGTAAAGTATGACTATCTCTTTATAGTACTTCAAATATTTATAAGCTTCTTACTTTAACTGAGCGTTACTCAACTTGCTTCCTTGGAATTTTGAGGTTGTGTTTTGTGTGACTTTTTAATGTTGTATATATAATACTTTTTTTTATAAGTGGGAAGAACTGTGCTCACCATGGTGAAATGATTTGGCTGCACACTGCAAAAGAATACGTATCCATCATAATGAACTTTTTAAAATGTCCCAAAGCAAGGCACAAAAACAAGAAAACAACATCACTGCCAATTATTGAAGTATTCTTTTCTTGTTTAAACATGTTTTGATTCAAAAAGGCTCAAAATTAGTGCAATTTCAAGCAAATTCGTCTTCAAACAAATCAAATTGCACTGGATACAGGAAAATCAAATTATTACTTAATTAAAAATATTCCTTATTTATGTCATGCCCTGCATAAAACATATACTGTTTGAGGAAAAACGTGTTTAAGAACGTATGACTAGGCTACACCAAATAACTTAAGGTGCTTTATTTTTTGCAGTGTATCCGCTTTACGCACACGCTGTCTGAAATTTGATTCGAGTTTAAAAAGCCCCCACAGCAGCTACAAGTCAGAGAGTAACGTGTTCCTCTCTGAGCATCAGGTAGCTCCATATACGGATTGGAGAGTCACTACACAGCCCCTCTGGCACTGTATCTGCTAGGGCGCACAGAGGGGCAGTGCCATGCACACTCCTGACTATGCGTTGCTCCTGAGCGGAGGGAACCAGTCTCTGGTTTTCAGTCCCACTAATGACCTAACGATGGGAACGCCTGGAAACGACACCGTCCACCCGAACGGATCCGATCCGTTTGCGCGAAACGAGGAGGTGGCCCAAATCGAGATAATGGTCCTGAGCATCACCTTTGTGGTGGCTGTGATTGGGAATGTGAGCGTCCTGCTGGCCATGTACAACACTAAGAAGAAGATGTCGCGGATGCACCTTTTCATCAAACACCTCAGCCTGGCTGACCTGGTGGTCGCCTTCTTCCAGGTGCTGCCGCAGCTCTGCTGGGAGATCACCTTCCGCTTCTACGGTCCAGACTTTCTCTGCAGGATAGTCAAACACCTCCAGGTGATGGGGATGTTTGCGTCCACCTACATGATGGTGATGATGACCCTGGACCGTTACATTGCCATATGCCACCCTCTGAAAACCCTCCAGCAGCCCACTCAGCGCTCCTACATCATGATCATCTCCACGTGGATGTGCAGCCTGGTGCTCAGCACTCCGCAGTACTTCATCTTCTCCCTGAGCGAGATCAAGAACGGCTCGGACGTCTACGACTGCTGGGCGCACTTCATCGAGCCATGGGGCGCCAAGGCGTACATCACCTGGATAACCGTTGGCATCTTCCTCGTGCCCGTGGTCATTCTCATGATGTGCTACGGGTTCATCTGTCACAGCATATGGAAAAATATCAAATTCAAGAAAAGGAAAACGACGGCCGGTGCTGCGAGCAAGAACGGGCTAATTGGGAAACATTCAGTCAGCAGCGTTACAACTATATCAAGAGCCAAACTGAGGACTGTCAAAATGACTTTTGTGATAGTTTTGGCGTACATTGTTTGCTGGGCGCCGTTTTTCACAGTGCAGATGTGGTCTGTGTGGGATGAAAACTTCCAGTGGGCTGGTGAGTGCTGAAGAATGTAAATGTAAAACTCATACAGCTTTATAAATGGTGTGATATGCAGCCAAAAAATAACAGCACAGAGAAAGCACGTGGTCACTTACCACAAAATAAAAAACTCTGTGCGCAAAGTCCAAGTGGGCACAGCCTTTACGCACGGATTTATTTGGCACACAAAACCAAAAATATGCGTAAATAGTGTAAAAAATGATAAATACAAAAATAAACGGATCTATTGTTTAGAAGCTACTTCATTCACATGAAATGACCCAGTGCAGCACTGTAAGCCTTCAGTCTTGTTAAAAGTAAATGAGTGGTGAAGCTAAAAAATCTAGGTTCCCGATATCTTTATTTTAGTCTTCCCCTGTCTCACAATCTCAGCCTCCTCAGCTGTGGGCTCTTAGAAATGCCTCCATCCTTCACTTCAGACCAAGTTTAGTCTTATATTCTGTCTAAAATATCTTGAAATAAAAATACTGTAATGAAGTGATAAAGTGACACTTGCTTCCGTTTCTTTTGCTTTATGAACTTTTCTGAGGCTGACTCAACATGCACAGCAGACAGATTGCATTACTTATATCAGGAAAATGACACTTGATCCAAAAAGTCGTAAAATAACTTTGATTTGCAACAGAAACTCAGACTTGTTGAACATGCATTTTGCAGATTTTCTCTTCTTCAAAGAAAAAATAGGCTTTACATTTCAACACCAGATGAACTGATTTAGACAGGCATCTCTGCAGCCTAGCCTGTACCAGATGTTTTGCAGATTAATCATCCTTTTCCTCTTTCCTCTCTCTGTTCTCCAGATTCTGAGAACACAGCAGTGACTCTGTCTGCGCTCCTTGCCAGTCTCAACAGCTGCTGTAACCCGTGGATATACATGATCTTCAGTGGTCACCTCCTCCATGATTTTGTGCACTGCTTCTCCTTCTGCCACAAAGTGAACACTGACTTCAAGAAGGAGGACTCAGACAGCAGTCTCCGCAGAACAACACTGCTGACTAAGATGACCAATCGGAGCCCTACAGGCAGCTCTGCCAACTGGAGAGAACTAGACAACTCTCCCAAGACCTCCATTCAGGCGGAGTAAACACACAGCCAGGCAACTCTGTTTACTGGGGTGGGAATGAAAAAATGTCTGGCAGTGACATCAAGGTACACAACTCATCCTAACTTTGGGCATGACTAAGAGTGACTGAAATGCCTCCCCCAAGTCCCAAACTATAAAGCAAATCAAGCTTTTTTGCATGTAAAACGGGACACAGAGTGAAGAAATATGGTGTAGACTGAGAAATTGAGAAATTGCTTAGAAATACTTGAAAATTCGACAAGCCCCAAGTAGTCAAGCAGAGTCCCGACATGATTCCTTTCGATACTTTTAATAGAAAAGCACCTTTCCAGGAATACTGATGCTTTTACTGGCTGGCTGGTTATGTCTCCCTGCAGTGCCGCCGAACACCCTTTCCTGTTAGAGTATTTACAAAGATAAAACTTACGTAGCAGCCAGGAGGTGTGCGGTGGTGAAAACAACTCTTCCAGACCGCACGTCTCTAAGTAACCGAGGCAGTCACCCCATCCTTTGTGCTTGACTTTCCAGTTTGTTGTTTTTCCCAGAACCAGATTAAATGGCTTATAAAAAAAAAAAAAGATTGAAACCAACCTTTCCTTTGACCTATCACAAAAAAAAAAAAAACAATGCATGTGGGGTTTAGGCTACATGTATTAATCAGGACCTTGCGTGCATCCACATTTTTCTAATTATCTCATGCTGCAGCAGGCAGTCCTCTGCGTGGATCCCTAAAGAGTGGCTGTCATTTCTGTCGAGCAGAGGCAGATGGGTTCCCCTCGAAATTAGCATGACATTCACGTACACACACACACACACACACACACACACACAGTGTAGGGGGATGGCGGGGGGTTTGATGAAGTGAGACTGGCCACAGCTGGAAGAGTCTACCTACCGACACACAGACCCTTCACATGGCTTTCACAAAATGTTGGGGAGAAGCTCACACATTCCAAACACTCTACGTACACTTCCTGATGTTTTTTGGACATCATGCACTGTTGTGGGGGGGGGGGGGGATGTGCAGCACCGTAATGGCTGTCGGACCACCCAAAAGAACCTGTATGTTGCAATGTATCAAGACATTTCTATCTGAGTGTATAGTATATTTGTACATAAAAGGCACTTAAATATCTGTAAATAGGAGTAATATATGTAAATCTGTTCAACATGAATTCTATTTGTCTGTAATAGCTTGTGCACATTGGAAATAATCTTAATATCCTATAAATATATGTTGAAATATTGATGCACTGAATACTACACTGGCTTTGTCTCCTGTTTTCACAACCACGACACGGATGATTTCACTGTTTATGCTTCGTGCTGTTGCTACACAACCATAGAAATCTCTGGTGTTATTTTTGCTGGAAATTGAGCAATTTTAAACTTATATCTCAAGCCAATCTAAACACTTACAATCTGCCAAGCTCTTGAATTATGCAACGGCTGTTCTGCCTTTCATTGAAAATAATGTGAAAAAGAAGTTGTGTTAATGAGACAAGCTGTCCACCCCCGCAGAACTTATAATATATGTAATAGCTAATAGATAATGTAATAGCCTCTTAGAATGTAAATGTACCTGTAACTTTCAAATACAGCAAATGAAACTGTTAGTGCAGTGTGCTGCTGGATAAAGTAACACTACATTAAAGGGTGAGTTTACCCATATTACCAAACAAGAATATTTTCTCCCTCACTTGCTTTTACTTGCTCAGGTTTTGAGATATCTGTAATATGTCTCTACGATTTCTTCAGCCACCCCAAAACAGGTGAACAGAATTGTGTTTGTGGAGCTGACAGCATTGATAAAATTACATTTTGGGAAATACGCTTATTCACTTTCTTGCCAAGAGTTAGATGAGAAGATTGATACCACTCACCCTGATTCACAGGGGGCAGTTTCTTTAGTTGAAAGTAGTTCCAAAGAAATGTGGTCACAACAAGACTTATATATTATTGAGAGTAACATTGACATTTTTGTCTGGAAAGAGGCGTTGCTGTAAAATCTTTTAAATCTTATTTTTCCATATCTTGAGCACCACCGACAAAACTACATTCACCTCCATTGTATAATCATATATAAATAAAAAAAATATCTCAAAACATGGGCTAATAAAACCAAATCTGCATGGCTAGACACCACTCGAGTTAAGTGAGAAAATATTTTCAACTATCTACTAGACTCCATCAAGAGTGGAACGTAATTTCATTTGATTATTTAATGATATTATTGTCTAATTGAGTTACCACATTCTTCTTTCTCTTTCTGAAAAAGTGTTACACGTCTTATGAAATCATAATTGGGTAATGTAATAATGCAGTGATATTACGCCATCCAGCAACTTTTGTATTCTTTATTGCATCATTTCCTAACCTGAGCAACATTTTTAACATTATAAAGAATGAGCATGTCACATTATTCCGGTAATGCACATTGTTCTGAAGAGCTGGTGATATCGACCATTTTTGAAGGGTTCCCCCATAGTAATTAAACCCTCCCAACCCCCTTAATCCGCTATGCTTCAGTTTATCTCTGACCATCTGACCTCATAACATAAGGGTCTGGTAGTCATATCACAGAGACGTATCTGAGGAGAAGTCCTACAGGAAATTATGTTAGCCCTTCAAATACGGTAGAGAAAGTTAAGACCTATCATAAAGGATGGAGGTGGTCACTGTCAGCAATACAAAGGAGAATAAAACAGACATCAGGCAATCTCGTCTGGTATTAACTGGGATTATGCAGCTACGATCTCTACTTAAAGTGGTATGGAAGGACTATCGCTGTAGCTATGATGGACATATCTCAAATTCCCAGTCTAGCACGCGCTCTGCGTCTCATTAGACATGCCAATCATTAAGTAGCATGCCTCTGAAAGGCTGGCCATGCTAACATGATCTGGGCTAAGGTCATCAGTCAGAGTCTAGACCGAGCAAATACTTCAGGAGGCAGTGATTGAGTTTCTCCAGAGAGTTTGAAAAACTATGACTCCCTAGTTAGGCAGCCAGAAAACAGACAGATCTTATTATAAGGGTAATAAAACAAGTAGCATTACCATAAAAGAGGCTCTTTGTACCAGTTCAACACAGACATGTTCCTGCCATTCAATCCAATTCTGTGTCTACAATGTATCAACTCTGTGACCGTAATTGATCAGTTTCATCATTGGTTTCTATTTTTTATTTTTGCGATGACAGGAGGGGGAAAGAAAGGAAATCATTGAGAAAATCAATTTCGCTATATGGCCTTTCTCTCGTTCATACAATATGTGCTGAGCTGCTGGTGAGATAAATGGAGCAAGAAAGATTCATGGGTCCGACGGGTCTGTGAAGAGCGAGAGCAACAAAGACCTTCACGTTCTTTGTGTGTTTTATGTATGGTAGTATAGAGGTCGAACAAGGAAGCAGAAATGAACGAATGAGACGGGACCTGCACATACTCATGAAGGTCATTGTTCCCTGGGACACCTCTGAAGAATCACTTCACACATACTTCACTCTATATCGTCTCTCAGGCATGAAAGATGACTTCAAGCATCAGTCTGCTGTTACTTGGCAAACCCCTCCACCTCCCAAGCAGTGTAGAAGTAGCTGAAAGAATGCCATTGCTCTAAGAAAACATGTTTATTCCGTAGAGCTGGATGCAAGATTGCTTAATGGTGCTCTCCCCGATGTATTCTTTAGACTAGAACAACATTTTGATCGTGCATTGTGTGGGACTAATGCTGTGACGATTCATGCTTCCTTTCTTAGTAAGTAAACAACTTCCACCATGTTGTCCTTACAGGAAACAAGTCCTGTTTTCTGTCTATCTGGGCAATTGTGTCCACAGCTGGCTTCCCTCCACCTGACACCCCGGCCTTTCCTCAACCAAATACTGACACTGTTATTGGCCAGCCAGCATAAACGAAACAGGCTAAAAAAGTTATACAAGTGTTTACAAAGCTACTATTCTGACAGAAATGTTGACTTTTAACAAATGGAGATTTGCTTTTTTTGGATGAATTAGACTACTGTTGGTCAGTGGTGACCTAGCGAGCCAAATGTGTTGGTTATTAGCGGATTAGACATGAGCAAGTCATTAATACAGGAAATCCTTTCAGCACTATGATCAGAAGAGTCAGACGAGACGAGGCTCTCTTGGCGTCTCTGCCTCCATTACGTGCAAGCTCCCTCTTCCTGCTCCATTGTTCTCCTTCCATCGTCCTTGAGAATAACACCCATTTCTCTTCACTATTGTGTTGTTTAATCGCTACCCAGAGGTCATTCATTTCATGCAAACAAGCAGATCTAAACATGCTGGTACACAAAATCTGGAACGCGATCAAACGTTATTGTCCGAGACTTGTTGATGAAGAAGGCAGAATAGAAAGAAATGTAAAGAACAGTTAGAAAATCGCCTACAAAATCAGTTTTGGAACAAAGGAAATTTACTGTATATATTCACAATGTTGGCTGCCCTTAAGAAACAGATAACTGCTGCTGTATAGCTTGTCCTTACACTTATCTATCCAGAGGAGGTTTGCTTAACATAACCTTTTTTTTTTCTGTGTAGAGTTGTTTGTCTATTGTCTACTTCCAGCCTCAACTGTCAGCATATTTCTTGGGTCAGCTCAGTGGCTATATGTTATCAGCAAAGGGTGTTATTCCTATTTGTTGCTGAGGTCCTCGAAAGGGGGACCAGAGGAATCTGAATCCTAATTAAGATCTTGACTGTAACATTGGTGACATGGTAGTAAGAGCATACAATTTATTGTTTTAGTTGCTAATATTTCAAAGGAAAAACTGAATTATTTATGAATGTAAAATACAAATAGATAAATACTATAAAACAAGAAGCAATCCCTTGATCTGAAACACTGAAACACAAATAGAATAGCTGAAAACTGGGAAAGTGGGTATGATAAGACAAATAACTGTCAAACACCTTACTCTTTGCAATGATGGACGTTGAATAATACTCACAATATAATTACTCAAGTAAGCAGTAAAAACATGTTAAACACTGCATCTCTGTAAGTGAACCCTGAGTTAATATTATTTTGTCAAACTACTACTCTCAAGGTCAAGAATTCATCTTCACACAGTGTATTCTGTACCTACTTACATGTATAAATATCTTTTAATATTTTCAGTTTGATATTCAAGAATATTATACTGGAACCCTGGCTGCTGCAGTTGCAGCCCATTCTCCTAGAAAATACTTTTACATACTACAAAATGGTTAATATGTTTTGGAGGAAACATAATTGCTGTGTGGATTATGTTCACATGCAAAGATTTTTGTAGTCAATACAGAGCTACAGTAACTGCACAAACGTCATATGAAGGTGGTCACGGTGGATATTGGTTCCAAGCTTGGTTAAACCTAATTTGGACACTGTTACTGTATGCTTAAAATGCATTCGCTGTTGAATATTAGTAATATATAAAAGTATTGTTTTAGGAGACAGGGTTGGACTCTGTGATGTCCCTAAATGTCCACTGTACAGAGGATTTAAGGCTAGGGTATGCTCAAAAAGATCTGGTTTGTACGGTGTGTCGTCCGACTACATCTGAAGGCCACAGTGTTTATAGCTGTATACAGCCACACTCAAAGAAGGGGCAAGATGCGATAATTGTTAAAATATGGGGAAAACAGTGTACACTTTAGAACAATCTTTCCACAAAAGTATTCATAGTGTCACACTTGTTTGTACGTACAAAAGCAAAGAAAGTAGTTGTGTAACATGACCTTTTCTCTGTCGCCACCTTCAGGTCAAACATTTCATTTTCCTAACAAGGAAGAAAATTGACACATTATCTGTGTACAAACAATAACTAATTATGAGGTTACCAAAAACGCAACCTGTTTTGAAAAATGGAGAAGAAACTAACTTGTCTTTTCATTTTTTTACCCATCCAACAATTTTGTTTTCTGGCTCTGACTAACAGCCTCACACAGCCATTAGCATATGCGGCCTTTTAGTCTAGTTTCTCAAAGAAGTGGAAAGGTCATCATACATGTGCTTTGATGTGCGGTAGGATCACAGCATTGGGTCATATGAAGGCTGCACACAGTGAGAGACTCGCTGTGTGAACGTCCAAAACCAGTTGGGAATCAAAGGCAGAGCTGGGGAGGTGAGATGAGAGGCTGCTGGACATGTTATCTACTCCTTCATCCAGCTGCTGTATGGCATTATACCTGGGTTCATAGAACAAACACAACACAAAATGTGTGAAAACAAACATAGGCAACATATTTGTGCCTTCCTGAAAAATGCTCAACAATGTAATTAAGTTCTGATGATGAAATTCTTGCAAGATATACCTTATATAGAATTTATAATGCTATGTATATATTCTAAATATACATGTGTGTTTATTTGACACAAAAATGTTAAGCTTTATTGTTTGAGATACATGACTGACACTCATGCACACAAACACACATCACAAACTAAAATATGACAGACCCTAAAGAAAATACACACACATAAAAATAAAGCACAAATGGCATATTTTCAGCATTAAATCTCTAACCACCATGTTGGACACATAGAGTGATAAAGGCCGTGCGCCACAGACAATGCGGTGACCTCCTTCTCACAGAGCTGCCACCCGCCGAACGTGTGTGCGTTTTGAACAACAACACAATTGGAACCCATTTGCGTTGGAAGAACAGCAGCCCACTTCCTGGTCTGTGTCCTGAAGCAATATCCCTTTGCGCTGTGAAAAAACACCACTGTAAAACATGTGCCAATGGGTCACGTGGCTGCCAGTCTTCTGGTTATCTACTTTAGAGCTAACGTCTTAAAATTAAAGCAGTAGTGATTAAATGATGTTAATTTGAAATTTAAATTACAAACTCAGCATCTTCAGTTAGTACATTTTTACATCGCAAAACATACATATGGTATAGGCCTTCGGTAGGGCACTTTAAACGTCATGAATTTTGTTATCTGAGTTGGCTGAATGTTTTTTATTGAAGGGTCAATTGGTGCCGTGTTGCAAATGCTCATTAAAATTCAAAATGTTCTGAATAATTGAAGATTTTTCTTTTCCGTGATACAAGGTAAAATAGCAGCATGAATGTTCCAGCTCTCCATTTACAGCTAAGGCTATGGAGTGTTATTCCTGATCACTATTCATGTATCTGTACACTTTTTGTTTCCAGTGTCATTGTCTTGAGGAGCGAAGAAGCGATATCTAACAATTTGTTCATGATGAAGCTGGAGCTGTTCTCTGCAATTAAACAAGGACTCCTGTTACGATGATGTGTTGCAATCAGGCATACAAAGACACCAAAATGATCAAAGTGGAACAGGTACTCTTACAAATAATGGATAACACAAGAAAACAATAAATTAGATGAATATTAGAAATTAATATGCATTCTTGTTTGATAAATAAATTGGATAACATAACAGGGAGTGATTTCTTTCTTCTAAAATGCATTTGTAGCATTCTAGAAATGACCTTAAAATATTAGATGAGAATGCACCTTTGAATGATATCATCACACTCAAAAATAACATGTTTTATGTGACTGTCAAGGCACCAATCCCTGGAACATAATTTAATGCGAAACTATAGTTTTCCACCACGTTGTTATGAGCTTTCACCGCAAGTAATTTCCATAAAACATTCTGATTTCATTTGTAATTTTCTTTCACTTGGTGCTTTCTTATGATGGCTCACTAGCTTTGTTTGAGTAACTATCATAATGAAAGAAACAAAAACACGTAATTTTTTCTTTTTTAGCCGTTGTTTTTGATGAGGCAGGCAGTGGTGTGACTCTGCTCTTTTACGAATTGCATTTTATCTAAATTGCAAAAGCAGTAGTGAGTCAAAACAGCTCCACCTTTTTGTAAATAGGATATAGCAAAAGAGTTTCTTCACAAAGTCCACAACAGTCAGACCAGTAATATTTCACACAAGAGTAGGAGCAAAGAGTATGTATCATCTTGTGTGTATGTTTATATGTTTATATATAATGTTATTTGACCAGACACTATAGATAAAAAATATTTCGTTTTTGACTAACACTATCACATCAGAGACAGTTTTTTCAAATATGTAATGTCCCTCTGCAGTAATAAAAAATGATATAAGACCAGAGCAGGGAACATATGTGCATAACCTCGACAACAACATATGTATCCTGTTTGCAAGAGGAAGGTGTTTACTGCAACGTGGGGAAGGCAATAACAGAGACAAATGGTCAGGGCATCTGACCACCCCCAGCTTAACCTTCTGATGGGCCAGATGGGAATGGAATGTGGGATCCATCAACAGCCATAAATCACACACATTTATAATTCAACACCAGTGCAATGTTATTGCCTTGTGCATTATTATACATATATGTACTTGGTAACACCAAGGTAACACATGCACATACAGGCATATATACACACACAGACCAAGACATGCCTAGTTTTTACAAAACAGAGGTCAGATAAGGTTTCCCCTGAAAGATTCTCAGGACGCTGGTGACATCTGCTGGTCAGAGATTAAAACAACAAGCTACCCACAAAATCTAATACAAAAATCATTGATTATTGCAGCACACACACACACACACACATGCACATGCAGAGTAGGGGTTATTTCATATGTTTCATATCTAGTTTTAGTGTAAAATTAGCACTACTTACCAAAATCTCTGAGAAATCTTAGAGGTTTTTTTTAGTGTGTTAGTGGCAGTTAGTAGCAAATTAGTAGTTATAACTGCACTAGCACAGTATAGTAAAAGAAGTAGTGCAGTAATGTGCTGCAGCAGCAGTGGTAGCAGTATTGGAAGGAATAATACTATCAGTATTGTGGTCGTAGCTGAAGTTGGAGTAGTAGTAGGATACACCATGTGTAGCCAGCCTGCTGCTCATGAGCCTCATGCAGCTCTTTGCCTGCATATATTTGGCTCTTTTATTCACACCCTAGCTGTCTTATTCTTTATTTTAATTTTGCCCTACAGCAATATGAGATCCAATCACTTGAGTTAGTGAGACCAAACTGCACACTGCCACAATCACTACTACTATTGCTGAGTAGAAGTAATATGGTAGTTATAGTATTAGCAGTTGTACAATTAAGTACAATTATAGCAGTGGCAGCAGGTGCAGTAGTAGTAGTTAATAGTGGCAATACTATGGTTGTTGTGCTAGTAGAGTAATAGCAGCAGCAGCAGGAGTCAAAGTACTAATACTAGCACTGCTGCTTATGGTGGTGGTAGTAGAAGTAGTTTAGTTGCAGCCTGAATAAGTGCAATAAGTGCATTGTATTTGTAGCGTCTCAGTACTTCAGTTAAAAGACAGATGTACGCAGTGCTGACATGACGGTGTGTTGAACTGTCTCTCTGTCTCACACAGACAAACACACAGCAACCTTTGGGATCATCCATGCTCACACTCGGGTTCACCACCTCCAGATTATCCCCTGGTACGAGTGTGTGTGGGCGGCCGTCTGTACCCATCTGTGAGTCAGTCATCAGTTGGATAAGCAGGCTGATTATGCACACACACACACACACACGCACACACACACACAGGCTGGTATGACAAAGACAATCTTCAAGCCATCTTGACCCTGTCATCACCGTCATAATCCTGTGGAGAATATGTGCAGGGCGTGGACAAAAAAATAGAAACACCTTACATTAGCATTCAGTAGAATTGCAGTGGATACTAGTCTACCATTATTGACTAATACTGCAAAATTATGTAATCTGGCAAGGGGAAAGGTCTAAAAACTCACGACGACATACTGCATTTCTTACACACACACACACACACACACACAAAAAAAAAATCAGGAGCCACAATTCGAGCTTCATGTACACTTACTGGAATATTTGCTACAATCTAAAGCCACAAAAAGGTTAAAGTTGAATCAAGATTGCTGACAAAAATCTGCATTATTAATTTGTGCGTAGGAATTATCAAAAACCTTGCCCTTGATACCTTTAATTTTATTTTTAAATTCCCACAGAACATTGCCGAGGTTACACTATATATCTTACAGGACAACTATGACACATTCATTTTATGCTCTCATCCCTTCAGAAGCTGCCTGCAAGCTATAGAATTGATTTGAAGGTGCTTCCCATTGTTTTCAAATTGCTTCAGGGCTTTCCTCACAATTTATGTTCCTAACAGATCATTGAGTCCAACATACTCTCTCACATGAATTGTTCCTCGCTCCAGGACTAAAACCTGTGGTGGTGATGTTGCATTTAGTTCATACAGTGGAACTGCCTCCTCGAGGATTTGAGCGTGTGCATTTATGGTGAAAATGGTTCAAAATGTCAATTTCAATGAGCTGCACTAAGAGTGAGCTGGAAACTTTGGTGAAAGTCTGTGACAGACATATAGAGGACTTTCTGTGACATTGTAGCATTGATACAGTATAAGTTATACATTAGGGAACTTCAGTTTTTCAATATAAGATTACTTCTTCAGGTATTTATTACATAATGTGTCTCTCAAAGGAAAGGTGACCCTTAAATGATTTGGTTTCATTTTACAGAGATGTCTTACATAACGATTTATTTTGGTTTTCATCTGATGTAATTTTCAGCCTCGCAAGCGGCATGGCTCTGTGGATAGCAATTTCAGTTGGCCGGTCCGCCTGTCTGTCCAACGAAAGTACACTACATGGCCAAAAGTATGCAGACGCCAAACAAAACATGTGGACACCCAAGCATTTCAAATCCATGCGCGTTAATCTGCTGCTATACCAGCCTTCATTTTCTGGGAAGGTCTTCCACAAGACTTTTGGGCATTAGTGAGGTCGGACACGGATGTTGGGTGATAAAACCTGGCTTGCAGTTGGTATTTTAACTCATTTTGAAGGTGTTTCATGGGATTGAGGTCAGGGCTCTGTGCAGTACTGGGAAAACCATTTCTTTGTAGTGTTTGTTTTTTGCAAGGAGACATTGGCATGTTGAAACAGGAGCAAGCCTTCCACAAACTAACAGAGGTGTTAGCAAGAAAGATTTCCCCTAAAAATAGCCTCAGACTAAAAGTACACCCCTGTCCACATACTTTTGGCCAAACAGTGTATCTAGAGAATATATATATGGATGGTTGTATAGAGTATATCATCTGCTGCATCCCAGATCACAGGCTGGCTTGTTGTGTGTAATTAGGTCACTAGAGCTCTTTGCTGGCAAACTCATGAATTATTGATTAGATATAGTCTGCCAATTTGGCAACTCCACTTTCACTGGAGTTCATTCATTCTCACTGGAAACATTCTGTATAATGAGTGTACTCACAGTTTTAATGGGCATGTAAACTCATAAAGATTGAAAATAATGTAACTGTAATGTAACATTTCACAAGTTTATCACATATGGAGCTCATTTCACACGTGGACAGATTCACTTATAGGAACATGTGGTTTAGGATGTTTAACTTGTGATAAATTGACATGATAGAGGCACACTAGATTTTCTGATGTAAAAAGGAAGAAAATTAAATTCACATGTCAAATAAATGTGGGTTATCACATGTAAAATAACAATTCAAATGTGATCTATTCACATACTGTATAAGCATATGTGGTTTTCAGACATTTCACATGTGAAAACAAGAAATTCATGTGTGATCGAGATCACAAACCAAGTCCCGTTCACACTGGGAGACTCTGTCAGAGAGCTTTTAAGTCTCCACTCTGGGTGACAATTTTGAAAGTGTCATGCCATGTCTGAGAATTTAATACACCATATATAAACATAATGCAAAACCTCAAACTCTTCCTTTCTTTCTTTCTTTTTTTCTTTCTTTCAGATTTTTGGTGTTAATTTACCCTGTTGGAAAACTTTAGGGATATTTGTAACTTAATGGGGACATTGGGAGACACATCACTTGTACAACCCTTTCTCCTCCAAATTACATTCATATGCAACTAAGTTTCACTTGCTAAAATGTTTTGGAGTAAACGTAATACTATCCAGTTTATGTTCACTGTTCCAAAGCAGGAAGTAGTTTGACATCATATTTTAGAGAAAAAGCACAGACAAGGGGGTGCATGAAGCTTATGACTTTGATTTTAGGAACCAGGTTTCATATCCATTTCATGCTTCAAGTCAGTGTTTACCTTTTTAATATTTAATCAAAATCACAATCTTTTCCATACCCTTAAACAAACATTATTGTCTAAATATAACCCCCGCAAAAAAACAGAACTGTTGTCAATATTCAATATGTTCAGCTTGAAAATGTTTTCATTATATTCACAAAAATGTAACCTGGGTGGGAGAACTTCGGCAGAAGACAAGCTGGGTTCGTACAGCTTTTTAAGAGTAAAATTCAAGCATTTTCAAGCACTTTCAAGGTACCTAAACCAAAGATTTCCAGACTTTGAAGCCTTTAATTGTTACTATAAATGCCAGGAGACAACAAACAAATATGATGATGGGATCGTTTTATTTAATTAATTTTTAAAAGATTTGTGGTCGCTGATGAGTGACTGCGTAGATGAAACACCAGAGCCTTTTTCAAGGAGTATATTCAAATTCAAGCATATTCCTAACCTTGAAAACATAACAGTTAAAATTAAGCAATTTCCAAACTTTCAAGACTTTGTATGAACCCTGGACAAGAGTTTTTCCAGCACAGATGCACACAAAACAAAACAAACAAAACAAAAAAAAACACCACATACGAAATTCAAGTTTTCACTTTCACAACGAATTCACCTACAGGTGCATGTGGATTTGAGACATATCTGAAAATCTTTCACATGTGGAATTTGTTCAGCATGATAAATCTGTGAAATGTGTTTTGCATGTGATAAATAAATCTGTCATCTTGTGGCCCTGCCTTGTAAACAGGCCATGACCTTTATTGTTTTAGTTTATATACTGTACTCACACGATTATTTTTACTAAATAAATTTGGTTTTAATCAAATTACCATGTAGTATTATTCAAGTATACTAGTGTCTGGGTGTATAATGAAGCAGGATGTGGGTGGGTTGGAGGCCACAAGGGGCTAACAACAAAGTTAATCTGGCCATGCTTGACTTGAGACTTAATGCAAGGAAGACATAACTGGAGAATTATTAGAAAGCACATGACTTAACATTCGATAGGTACAAAGGGTTATAAATGCAGTACAAAGCAGAGATTATGAATAAATGTACATGTAAAGGCTTACAAACATGATTATAAGAGATATAAATACTGTCATAAATCATTTGTGCTTCTTATTACAATGCAAAACATGTGCATTTCTATTTGAAGACTGATCAGACATCTGCCAACTTTCAGTAGGCTCAAGCAAAATTTGACCTAAGGGTTGTTGATAGAAGCAGACTCTGTCCAAATGGTAACATTTCCAGTGAACCTTTGGACTAAATGGATCTGAATCAATTCCCAGATGAGTCTAACAGTGCCAGTTAACTACAAATAGGTTGCTTTTTTTTGTTTAAAGTCATTCTCAGACTGTCAGTCCATGAATAGAAAGAAGCCTGTGAGTCTGATCTGTGGGTTGGCTGATCTGCAGACTGTGGTATTGTATAACAGATCATTTTGTGAGGTTTACTTGTCCAAAATGCAGCTCTATGTGTGTTCACAAGTTCATGATGTCTAGACACACATCCTGGTGGGTTGGCTGAATGCCCAGCCAATCAGATTGAAACCGACTTGCAGGCCAGAACAAACTGAAAACACTGATACCAAAGTCACAACAGGAAGTGACATATGCTATTTTGTAAAACTGGCCAGATGTGTCATATTTGCAGTAAATCTCTTTTTATGGTGAATGGAAATGGAGAAAAAAACTGATTTCTGTGTACAGAATTAATTAAAGAGTCCAGTTTGTTAGTATAGTCCAAGTCCGATGTCAAGTCTATTTGAAACTACAGTGAACGCAGGATTGAGGAAATGAGGCTGCCACAGTCAGTATCATGTCTAAAATCACTTCTGAAAACACAATGTTAAATGTTCTTAGATTATTTCCTTGATTTGACTTAGTCATTTTATTTATTTTAGCTTTTCCCCCTGTAATTGTTTTACCTTATTTTATCCTGATGTATCTTATTTACCTTTTTTTCTATTTGCTTTAATTATTGCCTCTTGTGAAGCACTGGATTACTTGTTTTCTTCTGAAAATAAATAATTATTATCATTATCATCATTATTATTACATGCATGGCTCAGGTTACACTTCATACATGAATTGTTTATTTGGTTTCTTCTCGATTACAGTCTTGGTCGTCCACTCCTCTTATTTACAATGGATGATTTATCAGGTACAGAGAGCATGCCAAAGTCAGCTGACTGCACACACACTGTCTTCCTGTGTTTGGTGTGTGTTTGTGTGTGTGTGTGTGTGTGTGTGTGTGAGAGAGAGAGAGAGAGAGAGAGAGAGAGAGAGAGAGAGAGAGAGAGAGAGAGTGTTTGTGTGGGTGTGAGCTCTTTTCCTTTTACTTTACTCTGTCTTATGAGGACAAATAAGTTGCATAGTAGAATCATTTTAGGTATTTTTTCATTCTTGGAAAGGTTGAGTGATTCGGGGTTGTGACCTTTAGCAGAATTAGGATTAAATCCAGCTGTTAAGCGGTTAATCCTTATCTTCTGTTTGGTGGCCTGGAGACAGCGGGCCCTCTTTAACAGCTCGAAAAACACACTTAACATTGTTTTATCAGCTTAATACTTTCATGACTTTTCCCAATTTTATGACAATTGCTTATAAACATGATTTTGAACAAATAACATGTTCCAGAAGTCCACAGCAGAAAATTATGCATTACTTCTGTTTGGGGTCTAAATACAATGGATTTTTGTGTAATATATATCTGTGATTGATGCTGACAGTATTTTTTACGCAGCACTATCCCTCCCAAATCTCAAATACATCTATTTGCATTTCTGTTATTGGAGTATTATAACAGTTGAGAGGTCTAACAGGGATTTAGACCTCTCTGGGTTCTAACTGACCCCAAACATATAAGTAACATCACTCTGTAATAACTTTTTGACAAACAAAATAAATATGTATTTGTTCATGTATAGCCCGTATAACTTTCAAAACATTACATATTTCCTTATTTGGTGTAATAACAATGTTTAATGGACATTTTAGCATTTTGTCAACTTCATCCAAAGAGCAAGGCAGCCCAGGTTGTGGCAAAGGGAAGGTTACCACTTCAATACTTAACTACATATTGGGTTTTAATGAGGTCAGAAGAAAAGAAAAATACTCAAAGGGAACAAATTTGTTGATTTTGCCGTTAATATTATTTACACATAGAGCAGTGGGGTCTGTGGGAACCCCAGAAACAGGAAGTAAAACCAGTGTCAACATGTCCAGTTAAAGATATTATGATTGCACTAAATATTAACTGCAGTTGTGATTATTAGGTGAGAAAGTGCTCCCATGTAGTGTATCATAAGTATGTGTGTGTCTATGTGTTAATGTAAATGAGGGCCCACTTTTCAGAGCATGTGTCAGCCCTGTGATGACACCCAGTGCACCTTGCACAGGAGGTAATCGTCACTCCGGGATTATGCACCTTTGACCTCCAGCACTGTCGACAGTAAGCTGCTCACTGAGATGCCAGTGCGGCCAAATCCACCAGCAGCAACCGGTTTGTCACATGACTAGCGTGCAGAGCTGCCTGATCTGTGTGTGTGTGTGTGTGTGTGTGTGTGTGTGTGTGTGTGGCTTTTATTTCCGCATTCGCCGAGGGAGAACTGAGCTGAATGAGTTTTTACGGCAGCTGTGTGTCCGTCTTTAACGCCGCGAAACTGCGTCTCCGTGCGAGGATCTGTCGGGCGGGGGGAAACTCACGCATTCGCATCGCCTGGACCCACGCTGCTGCAGGACCATGCTCACGCGGGTGAAATCGGCGGTGGCCAATTTTATGGGAGGTATGATGGCTGGTGGAACCAACGGCGACCATCCCGGCGGCTCGGATCTGCCGCTGAAATTCCCGTACAGCAGACCGGAGTTCCTGGGACTGTCGCCGGACGAGATAGAGTGCTCGGCGGATCACATTGCGAGACCGATCCTCATACTGAAGGAGACCAAGCGGCTGCCGTGGTCCACCGGCTACGCAGAGTGAGTAACCTGTATGCGTCCATCTTTTCTTGCACAGCACACAGCATCCTTTGGAAGTGAGCGCGTTCTTCCTGGACCACTGAGGCCACTCTCCAAGGCGTACACAAAAGCACCAGTCGCTTATATTATTATTATGGCAGGTTTCATGTGTATGTTAAATTAAAAATAGGCTAAGGTGCAGCAGCTGGCCTTTCCCTGTATATCCCATCAGTGATAGCCTACATTACAGTATAAACAACACAGTTTCCTCTGGGGAGGCCAAGACCATAGGACATAAACATACCTCTCTACCAAACAGACAAGGTCGCTATAATCTAGCCTCTGTATGGCCATATATATTATTATGTATAATATAAGCCTTATTATTGAGGTGGCGTAGTAGCTGGAAAAATACCATAAAGTAGGCTATAATAAGGTCACTCTAAGCTTACTATTGGTGCAGACTCATGCTGTAGTGCGTTTCTATATTATGAGATCATCAGTAAACTGCACAATCAAAACTAGGAGTTATTTTAAATAGCAATACCATGTTTTACTGCCACTTATATATGAGGCTAGCTCTCATAAATAATCACCAGGTTGACCACTTTTCCTGTTCCAGTGCTATGTTGTGTGCATAGTCTAATTATTTTTTATTTTGCTTTTTGTTATCTCAGTAAAGCCGGTAAAACCTGACTGTGTCCTTTTAGAGGTATGTTGCATGAGCACACAACAGTCACTTGTAGAATAGCAGGTTTGCTCATTCAATGTTTGCCTTGTCAGACACTAAAAGTCAAGCTCCTTGTACTTGACAACTGAGACCAGAATCGCAACCGGACCTAAGATCATCTGTTGTATTATTGATATCACATCTTATGCTTGGGGCGTACAGAATCCGTTTGGCTCCCTGCATCCTCCTGCTAAGGCTGTAATACACCGGCTGTGTTGTATTTTGCAGCTTGACTCATGAAAAGCTAAGTTGTTACTTGGCTTCTATAAACTGTGCAGTTAGTATGAGAGTGCAGCTGCCAAAAAAATGGCAGAACATGAGAAAATGCAGACTTGGTGAAATATTTGGACTCTTTCTAATTACAACAAACAGGAGAGGGAAGTAAGGAAATTACTTGATTTGCATGCTGGTCAGAACAGTGTGCTGTACCTCTCCTAAGGCTAAAACAGGACCTGAACTACACAAACACTCATTTCATATACCTTTGACAGGACATAGCTCAAAAGATATGATAAAGTCTCATCATCGCCTAACGCTCAAGAGCACAGAGTCACAATCACTTCTACTCATGCAGACCCACATAAATTATTCGGGTGGTTAGTGAGGCTGTCTCATAACTACAGAGGTCACAGTTCAGTCCTTGAGGCGATCCTAAATACACAGTGTGTGACACGGCAGTTTAGTGCCCTGAATTCATGAATTCACATAGTTTGTTCTGTGTTTTTCCCTGGACATAAAATCTTATGATAGAGTGCCTATTTCCTTGAGCTTAATTGTTTAATCGATGATGTTAGACATTCAGTAAGACCACCGTGTGCAGAAACTCCCCCCTATCTCTTTGCATCTAATGTTTCAACTTCAGCCGTCCTGCTGTGAACCCAATTTAGATGTGCAAAAAATGCTTGTCATCTTAAAGTCTGCCAGGGCTTCGACACAACTGACCAGTTTAGTCTCCATCAGGCAATTGTTCTTCATTTGCAAGAAATGAACGGGACAGAGTAACACTTTGCCAGCAAAGAGGGAGAGATTAGGGCTGCAAATATCAATTATTTTCAATACCGATTAATCTGTTGGTTATTTTTCCAATTCACAGATTGATTGTTTGAAGCATAAGATGTCAGAAAATAGTGAAAAAATGACCAGCACAAGGTTGCATGGTGATGTCTTCAAATTGCTTGTTTTGTGCGACCAACAGAAAACCCAAAGATATTCAACATAAAACACACATAAAAAGCATCAAATCCTCACATTTCAGAAGCTGGAACCAGAGAAAATTTGGCATTTTAGCTTGATTCTATACTAAAAATGTTTTTCTAATTGATTAACTGACTGTTTCAGTGCTAAAAGAGATGTAGAAGGTCTCTGCTTCCTATAGAATTAAGAAATTGTTGGGTTTTCATACAACATGCTCTTCATGCTAATCTGCCATGAAGAATTTTTAATCTCAAGACGGAAAAGAAAGGATGATAATTTGCATGTGTGAAACCATCAACCCGCTCATATTATGTTCTAAAGTGGGTTGTATAATTCTACAGGATCAGTTGAACAGCCCTACTTCATGAAGAGATATGATGCTGCTGCCCGAAGTGTGTGTGTGTGTGTGTGTGTGTGTGTGTGTGTGTGTGTGTGTGTGCAAGCTTGGCGTTGCTTCAGCCAGGACTGAGCCATACTGTGGATTTGTCAACAGCTGGCTGACCAGCAGGCTTCGTTGTTGTGAAATCTCACTGTCGGCGGAGAAAACCTGAGCCCATATGAGATGATGTGATCCAGACAGATCCACGCAGGAGGGTCAACAGGGTCAGATACCAGTGGATCTCTCTGATAAATGAAAAGCCAGGATAGATACTTGTAGTGCATCTGCATACTTGGTGGTTACAGCTGCCTGGGTAGCATTGTGAGGGCATGTACATACAGTTGGATAAGTGTGTGTGTCCTGCATGCTAGCGGCATGTCTCTATGGATGTCAGTGTTGGACAGTCGGTCCACCACATTGGTCCAGACTGAAATATCTCAACAACTATTTGATAGTTGCTAGATAACTAATGCCGCGTTCATACGAGTGGGAAACTCAGATGTTTATGAAAGCTTAGAAATGTCAGACTTGGCACTAAATAATACGGAAGTGACCAAAAACCAAACAAATACGGAGTCCTCACATCAACCAAAGTCCGTTGTTCAGTGTAATTATACTCAAATTTAGTGGACGTTTAGTGGACATCTACTGTCAATTCACAGTATTTTAATCCTCACACAACCAACTCTGTAATCAACCGTCTTGATGATGTTAATGCTCACGAGTTGTAACATGGGATCCTTCTCTATTGTACCATCCATCCCATATGACATTAAGTGCAGCCTCACAGAGATGCTAATGTGGCTGTAGACTCTTAGTCTTGTTTATCTACATATATATGATATTATATTTATATTATTAGCTGTAACATGCAGTTTTTATTACTGGCTAACAGGAATACAAAGCAAATACTTTGATTTGGGTTTTTTTCTTTGAAGAAAACATGGTTTGAAGGGAATCTCTGAGATGGTTAAGTGTGTGTTTTTTGAGATTATTTGAGACATGCTAGATTATGTGAAAGGATTCCATAGTGTCAGTATCATTTGCTAGAAAATGTCAAATCAAAGCGTAGGATCATGCAGGATGAACTGCACAACCCTGCTCTGTACTGTGTGTTTCTCCTTCATACCCCTGCCTGTCTGTGAGCAGGCCTCTCTGAGCTTTCTGGGGTTATCTTGGGTTATTGTGTTGCTCCCTGTGGAGACAGGAAGAGCAGTTCTGCTTTATGAGGAGGATTCTGAGGAGGAGTCTCTGAGTGGGTGCACTGACTGTCAGGTCCAGTGAGCACGATCATTGGAATGGATCAGTGAGTATTGCTCAGTCTAACTTGTGTCACCCTCTCTTCTCCAGCACACTTACAGGCCTCACTTTTGCAGACAGGCTACATTTACTGCTGCTTGTCTCTCCAGTTGTTTTCCCCTCCCGATCATGTGTACACCAGCACTGACCACTAATGATTCTTCCTTGTGTACTCGGTTCACTGTTAGGGGTGCAGTTCACAGTGCTGCCATGTTGCATGTTGGTTGGTGTTTCCCATAGTAGAGGAAAAGAGGGAAACTGCTCCTGATGTCGGAGGAGTCGACCTTACTTTGACCATGCCCATTCACAAAACCAAAAATGCCAAGTCATGTACACACAGTGGCCACTTTATTAGGTACACCTGTGCAATCTAATTTAACTCAATACAACAGCTCTGCCATAAATTCTACCTTTACGACATTTAGTTTTTGGTGACATTGTTGGAAATGTGTCAATTCAGTTGTATGTTACAAGATTAAGAGGTGTTTCAAATTTTTTGTCCTTCCCATTTTCATACATGAAAATATTAGAAACACCTCTAATGCAGACCAGAACAACAACCATCACTAACATAATTTAATTAACCGACAAGTCCTCCAACATAACTACAGAATAGGCCGGACCTACCGTACGTAAGTTAAAATAAGTCAAGGCTGACTTTTGGTTTCACACGGGACACAAACAGCAGCCTCGTGGGGTGAAAGTCCTGTGTTTGACCCATCTATCCACACCGAAATCCTCCCTACACGGACTTTGTCTCTCTTCATCTGTAACGGCACGGAGTGTGTAAGGAATAAGTTGTTACAAAGCCTTCCCACCCACTCATTCATCCTCTCACTCATTCACTCTACTGACCCAGGGCCAATAACACATACCCCTCTAACCTCCGATCAATACTTAATCAATATGCGTGTCTGTAAGCTAAACACTAGCGCCACCACTGCATTTTGTATGTTTTGTCTGCAGGTCAGCAGACATGCGTGTGTGGGAGGGCATGTCAGTGCTTTTGCTTATTTCTAGAAGGCTTTAGCTTGGCATACTCAGCATTAATATCTAAGTTAAGGAAACCGAGATAAGAAAGTGGCAGCTCCAGGGTGTTTAACAGTGTGAAGCGGGTGTTGCTGAATGAGCTTAGGGCATGCATGTTCAGCAAATATGTCCAAGATAAAGAAGGGTTAAAACATGTTGTAAACACCACAAAAATGCCATAAATATGTATGTTGTCCTTCTATTTTTTATTATAGGTTTATCCATAATACTGTTTGGCTTTTCGTCTTTTTCTTTTCCTCTACTTTTTTGATATTTTTCCATTGTAAAAGAGCTATTAAGTCACAGTCAACTGTGGAGAGAAAGCACATGAGCAGCACTTTTTACATACAAAGCTCCCCAGTGCTCAATCACATGATACAGCACATGTTCTTGCAGTGCTGTTTCAGTGCAGTGCAAGCTTTCCTTAACGTGCAGCATAACTCTTGAGTTACTGTTGAACAAGACATGTGATGCGCTGCCATAATCGCATCATAGGATCATCTTCATCATTATTTTATGATTTTATGATTTCAGTAGCAAGAGCATATGGCCACAAAACAAGAAACAAAGAGAGAAATAGAATACAAAGGGATATAGAAAAGAAGGATTATCTAAATACAGATAAAATATGCAATAAGATTATTCAAAACATTTAAAATTATGAATGTAAATATGTAAAAGCAGCAGTAATATTCAAATATAAAGATAGGCGTTTAAATGTACAACAAATATCCAAAATGTGACCACATTCTCATGTCAACAGGAGTCAAATGCTGCATATACAGAAAGATTTAACATATAGTATGTAAATGTGTTTAAAAAACCCATAACTTAAAATGTGTTCACCTGGAAATGTGATTACTCCTTACGGAACGTTAAACAGGGTTAAACACAAAAGGCACATTGAAGTGCTGGATGAATGTAGAAAATCAGTTGCAGTATAGGCAGTGCAGTGGTTCAATAGCTAACCTGTTTGTAGTCAAACAAACACACTGTAGTCATTGCCTCCAGGTCAGTTTTTCCACAACTTGGCATCACTTTCGTGTGCTTTTGGTTGTGCAAGAAGATGGCAACAAAGGATGATTCAGAACAGAGCAAGGATCCGGTTTTCTGGTTTCAGTTTTTTAGCTGTATTTAGGTCTGCAACTATGAATATTTCCATTACCAATTCATCTGCCTATTATTAAAGATAAGTGTAACATTTACTTATGTAAGAAAACAGAGAAAAGCAGCAAATCCTCACATTTAAGAAGCTATAACCAGCAAATGTTTGCTTGATAAATGACTTGAACAATTGTTGTCTTTTAATTTGTTTGTCAATCAACTAATTCATTAATTGACTAGTTTTACTTTTTAAGTATTATGGAATTACTGTATTTGCTTTATAGCTGAGTGGAAAAGTATTTAGTCATTTCGGCATATTCAAATTCAAAATATCATAATATACCTTAAATGACCTCATGGTGTCTGATAATGCCTTTGGAGCAAAACATCAGGTCATGTGTTACAGCACAAAAAAACAAAAGGAAGGCACACTGTAGATTACAGTTCTGACAGGGTAATTAAGGCCACGCCAATGTCTCAAATGTGAAGAAACAAAACGAGGTAACCGAATATGACAACCCTGCTCTCGGACACAGCTCACGCCTCGGGTTGTGGATGGCTTCTCTTCTTATATCAGAGATGAAAGGCTCGAAAGCTCAACTGTTGTTAATCTTGTGATCTTCCAGGGTCAAATGAATGGCACTCCATGCAATGCTTTGGTTTCAGACACGCATGATGGTGCATGAAGTTTGTGGCCTCTATTCATCATATGAAGTTAGGGAAAGGAGTTAATGGGACACGTCGTTGGTTCAGCATGTTTTAACCTACTAACTACACATCACATACACTGTATACTTACATTACTGCTTTCCAGACCATGTCATCATTTCATAGACTGATTTTAAAAGCTTGTAGGGAAACTCAAACTATATATAAGACTTGAGAGTTGTCAACTGACACTGTCTGAAACTCTGAAATAGTTGTGACTAAATAAGCAACAATCACTGTTAAAGTTAAAACAAAACTGAATTTGTTGTGAATTAATAATAGTTTGACACTCAAAAACTCAAAAATCTGCTTTGTCAGGACTGTGTGGATGTGGTTTGAGAAGACGATTAACGGTGGCATTTTCAAGGCAAAATAATCAAACATCCCAACAACTTGAGTATCTTTTTCTGGGGCTTTCAACCACATCTCAAGATCTTTATCCCTGGATGGAGTTTGCACAGTTGGAATGGAAAATTCCTTTCTTAGATCACATTATGATAACTGAGCCATCTCTATGACATAGAGCAAGCCCCAACTGGTGATGAAGACCGGGAGATGTGGTTGAAAGCCACGTAAAAAGCTTGTAAGTGGACCTGTGAAATAACTTCTGTTCTGCATGTGTTCATGTAGAACTTTTTCTGTCGTGCCCCTCTTTGGAAGCTGAAAAATGTAAAGGGATTTGCTTTTTTTTTAATCAGTCCGTAACAATACTGGGGAAACTACAACATCTTCTGTTGTGTAAGTAAAAAAATACAAGTTGTCCATCTTGTTCTTTACATGTCACATGAATCTTGAAGCCATATTCAGAGACTATTTTCACAGTAGAACATTTTAACTTGTCATAGCAGGAAAAGCACAGGTGGAACTAATAACATTAACGATTTCTCCCAAATTATAGCAATTGGTGTAGAACAGTTAATAATAAGTAACACCTGTGTTTGACAGGTCAATGTGTCTGCTGTAAAAAAAGGGTCACCTTTTATGTGTTGAAAGTGCAACTAAAACGGTCCTGTCATTCCCAGATCATATTGTGTCCACCTTCTGTGCGATCTCTGATTTACTGATCTGTTCAATTCCATAATGATTACAATGATCGAACTAAGTGCAGATGTGACTAGAACATCATTAAAGTGCTGTTTTATGAATCAGTGCAGTTTATGTACTAAAGTGACAAACATGCACAAGTTCAATACAAAATATGTGATGTGCACATATGACATCTGACAGCTTTTACTGCGTTTATGTTTTCTTCACTATCGCTGATTAGATTTGTAAAGTGCTGATGTAAGGCTGCAACTAATGATTATTTACATTATTAATTAATGTCTTGATTATTTTTTTAATTAATGGCTTAATCGTTTAGTCTCTGAAATGTCAGAAAATTGTGAAATCCAAAGATATATAATGTTTATATAAAGTATAATAATATAAAACAAAGAAAAACAGAAAGTTCTTCTTTTTGAGGAACTGGAACCAGCAAATATTTGACATTTTGTGAGTATAAATGACTTAAATGATTACACAATTATTAAAACTATTGGTGATCATTTTGTTTTGATGCACTATTCTGATGCAAAGGGAACATCTTGCCATGTGTCATACTTATGTAGGTAGGTGTAGATTAACTATAATAGTTGTGTAGGCAAATATGTGTGTGTTCCCTTTTAAACCTGTCTTGAGGAGTCACTACAGGGAGTGTGCTATTATTAGGTTTTAGGATAGGGAAGTGGTGAATAGCCCATTGTGTAAGACTCCAATTAAAATCAATCTTACTGAGTGAAGGTCTGCTCAGTCAATATCCTGTCAGTTTTACAACTAACAGTGTTTTCTTAGCTGGAGACAGAGGAATCCTGCTCTGCGTGTTCCTCGCCATGACCAATTAGGATTATTTATATAAGATCCTCCATAGGGAAGTAATCATTGACTGCCTCTCATATCAACACGTGGCCATATTATAATGTCTCATTTATTTGATGTGATTCTCACTTGAGACATTTCTTAAAGATGTAGAGACATGCTACCAGTCTGAAAGTCTTTAAGCATAGTAACGATATGTTATTGTGGCAGTCGTCTGTTGACGGCAGAAACAGACAAGTAAGAAGTGACCATACCAAATACCACACACACTTTCCACAAAAATGTTCCTGCGTGGCCCTTGCTTGTCTAACCTCTCGAGCTCTAATTTAAGCTGCTATATAGACAGTTTTAATAGGGCCACTGTAGACCTAAAATCTCCTACGGTGTGGCTAAATCGAGAATGCCTGGAGTATTGTTAAGCAGCGTGTGCTTGTCCATGACTACAGCAGCTCGCAGCAGCAGCGCACCATCTGCCAGGTGTTGTATAATGCAGTATTTATGTAGCTGTCCTCTGCCCTACATGCGTGGGTCGCAAATCGAAATGTGTATTTAAAGAGTGTGTATGTGCTGACTTTATCTCGCACTGTCTCACTTTATCACAAAAAAAAAAAGAAAGTGCTGTCATGATGGGAAACTCTTACAGTATTACACAGAAACTATAATTAATTAATTAATTAATTAAAATTAAAGGTCACAGCTTCAGCTGAAATGTTAAGGAAGACATAAGACCTCTTAAATTACCTGCGGCTGTGTGTCATCTTTCACCACGACATTCAGGAAATTTGCTTAGTATATGCAGAGAGGCACAATCACTTTTTGAAAAGTTTAATTCAAGACACTGATTCTGTTTCTGATAGAAGGGATTGATGGGAAATGATGTGAGTGGAGATGACAACTGATGTCTTGGAAATAGTTCATCCCTCAGATCCCTCAGGCTTTGTTAGAGAGTTAGAGAGTCTATCTATCTATCTATCTATCTATCTGTCTATCTGTCTGTCTGTCTGTCTGTCTGTCTGTCTGTCTCATAGTATTTTATTGTATCGTATAGTATTGAATAATTATTATATAGTATATGTATATTACCTATACTGCACATATATTTTGTATAACACCATACACTTTAATATGTTTGTATGTATATTGTATTTATTATTCATACGTATACCTATATACTTATATTTGTATCACATACAGTGCACATCATGCCTGCCTGTTGCATTACTAGACTTCTGGATTTCTTTGACACAAGTATCTGCATAATATCTGCACAATTCATTGATATAGTCTAAAGTATTGTAATGGAAGCAGTACAATGTATATGGCTTTTTAATTATTTTATATTATATTTTAATGTCAATTTCTTTAATATGTTATTTGTACTTAATTAATTCAAGTAGTTTTTATTATCTCTTATCTTAGATGTCCTGTTAAACTGAGGTACGGTTTAAATCCCCTTTTTTGTGTCCCCTCTCTGTCCAGGGTGATCAATGCAGGAAAGAGCACATTAAATGAGGACCAGGCCTGCTGTGAGGTGCTGGTGGTCAAAAGGAGACCCGCAGGAAGCGCCACACCCAACCGGACCCCCGTGACCCGCAGGAGGTCTTCCCTGCCCAATGGAGAGGGTTTGGGCATCCGGGAGTGCCTGGTCAGTCAAACTAATGGGTCTGGTTCCATTAGGAAATACTCTAATTTTCCATCTCATCCAACTTGAATGACATTCTGCAGACACATTTTATGACCACAGGAAGTGATGAGTTAAAACTTAAGAACAAAATACAAACTGTAGTGAGATCTATTGCCTCCTTTGTCCGTTTGTCATCCTTAGAAATAATCACATACTGACAGGATGGATAAACGTGTGTGTGCTGCTGACGGCATGACTTCTGGGTATTGAAGTGAAAAAAGATTATCTGCCATTTGCTGAGGTGAAGTGGAAATTCTTATAAAAAGATTCATTGCACAAGTTAAAAAAAATAATTTAACAACTTGTGTTATTCTTTAATATTTTTTTAAAAAACCAATAAGAGCTGAATTTTATACTTCAGTTCAAAAATGTTAATATCAAATGCTATTGTGGGGTGAGCCATCCTTTCGATAAAATATTAATAATGCTTGAATGTCCCTGGGGCCTGCTGCTGGGACCCACTGTCCCCTCATCCTGTCCCATCAGCAGTTTATTGGGGCGTACAGCACAGCAGCGTCCTTTACACACCACAGTGGTCTTTAACAGCTCTTGACAGCCACTGACACGGGCAGGCGAATGCGAGTACTATTTGCTCACAGAAACACACGAATAGGCTTTAAAGTTAACCTCATGTCCTTCCGCATGTACAGTATGTTGTGTAGAAGGGAAAAGTGTATATCATTATGAAATATAAACTTGATGCTGTTTGCTTTTGTAGGCCAGTGTACTACATTCACACACCATATTGACACACTTAAGTCAGTCAATGACAATGGTGGCTCTGTCCCTTTTTGGCTACTAGGCAGAAAAAACTATTAAACCACTAAACACTGATGTCTATCTCATGTGTTTCACTTTGTCTTTCCGATTTGTCTTGCACTCTGTGATTGTTGTATTGTATTGTGTTCTTTCATCTCTAACCGTTCATATAAAGCACATTTAATTTCCAAAGGCAATATGTATCTATGTAAAGTAATACTGCTGCTAAAAATTTCCTCTCAGCCCACCTGTACTTTACTCAGACCCACCCAGAGCCTACAGCAAACCCATGCAAGTACCTCATGACTCACTACTGCAGTGATACTAGACCAATAAGAGTAGTGTAGAGCCGTTCTAGTGCTCTTTGTTTGCTTCATAGGCTCATGTTGTAGAGTCTGCCTGCACTATATTTAGAAAATCAGAGCTTTAGTGTGTGCAGAAATATGTGCAAGCAATGATCTACACTCAGTGACCAGAAAAATCCAGTATAAACAATGCCTCTTTTTCACATTACATATGTGTCACGGCATGATGAGATGTGTATAGCAACTCCACGTCTATACTTTTCATGATATGTGACTTAATTACTAAGAATGGAGTTAAATTGGTATCTAACAGACTTGGAAAAAGCATGGCCATTGGTTTCAGGAGGGCGGGAGATCACAGAGTTGCAGCACTTTTTGAAGGCGGCAAACTCAAAGGTGTGCAGGGAATGAATGTGGCAGGTGGCACTTTGTAGATGAACACAGGCGACAGTATTCAGTTTTGGAACATGCAGTGCATTATGGCGGGCCTATCAAAACCTGCAGATTGAAGCATTGATCCCAGAGCATACATTAACATCATAGCAGCCCCGAGAGGAAGGGTGCTTTTAGATCAGAAGATTCCTGAAAGCGTTCCCACTGAACACCTACAGTATGGGATGAATTTAAATGCAGTGGAGTAGAATGGAGCTTTGACGCATCAACACCTGGACCGTACAGCTTCCTGTTTGAGTCTCTGTGGCAGCTGTACTCGGGGCTAAAGTTCGTCCAACAAGGGCGTCTATTCTTCTGGTCACTGAGACAGTATACATCAGTGGTTCCCAACCTTTTTGGCTTATGACCCTTTACACAACATCTACTCGTGACACCCCCCCCCACTACAGGTTGCATTACTTTATGTCAGATGCAAGCGGCTCCATCAGTGTTGGTCCCCTCTCAGATTCATTTGAATAGTTTTTAAAAAAGAAGTAAAACTAACCAGTATTTCACAATAAAAAAAGCAACAATTAGAGAAAAGTTACAAATTTGTGTACCATAAAAAGGACTTTTTTCTTTCCTCATTCCCCTCTGAGATTTTCAGTATCTTGAGACCAGTGGGTCCCTCCAGGTTGGGAACCACAGCAGTACATCGTATGACTGCAAGGAGAAAGGAAGCTTTGAATTACCCCACATTCACACTTTTATCATTTTGGATGATGAGTCATTACATTTCATTCGTTTTGCAACTAAAATCTATTGTATCTTGGAATTGGAAATACTCATAAAAAACTAACTCATTATCATAAACCCCAATGGATGCAGTTGTTGTCCAGGCATCCACTTAAAGATGCTTATTAGATCTTTAAATATTTGATTGGCTGTTATCAACTTCTGATTGATTGTTAGATAAACTGTTAAAGACACTAAATCATATTTATAGGGAACCATGTAAAAACAGATTTTTTTCTGTGGATTGCTGGTGACTACAAAAAGTTAAGCCATGGCTAGTATTCTCAGCTGACAAACTTATTGATCGTTCACACACTGGATGAGTTTGTTCCATAGAAAATAAATATATTTTCAGCCTTGTTGGTTGATCAGTGTGAATGTAAGGTCTGACAAAACTCCTCTGCTTACGCGCTACATCCCGCAGATGCAAATATTGACACAATTGATTAAAGTGTCTGTGTTTGATGTGTGTTTGCCTCTTCTTTGTATCCAGGACAGCTCTGAAGACCTGACCTTGCACTACTGGGCGTTGTTTGATGGCCACGCTGGCTCTGGGGCCGCTGTAATGGCTTCCCGCCTTCTGCATCACCACATCGCCCTGCACCTCCAGGAGGTGATGGAAATCCTCTGCACTCCAAACATGCTGCCCCCCACATGCCTTGGGGAGGAGCCTATCAATCACCACCTCACCCCGACATCCCAACGCGCCCTCACCAGGGCCGCCTCGCTCCGCGGCGCCGCAGGGGCTCCGGGCTCACCCAGCACCCCGCCCACACGCTTCTTTACTGAGAAGAAGGTTTTACACGAGAGCCTGGTGATCGGAGCCATCGAGAATGCTTTCAAAGACATGGTAAGAGGCATGTGCTTGGTATGAAGTAGGAATCTGAAAGCTGTTGTTAGAATGTGCTCATCTGATACCTCTAATCCTCTTGTTGCTCAAAGAAAAAGGACAATTCCACAGTCAGGCAATCTTAAAGATACTGTCCCTGACTCTGATTTTGTACCCAATTTTGTACCCAATCTTCTCAGCTCAACTTTCATGTTTTGAAACTCAACATAGCTCACAGTTGAGTAAAATGTGAGCTGGGAGAACATTTTGAGATTTGGTGGCACTTTACCTCTCTATATTAAAATTAGGCATTGTATCCCTAAATTCACAGTTTATGGTGTCTAATACATTATTTTGTGGACTGTTGTTGCACTGTATAGCCCCCCCCAAATGTTCCTTGTGTAGTGTTACAGTTAGTGGTTTCCTATAATTCCCAGAGCAACATTGCCTGACAGCTGTTGCTTCCATCCCTGGTTTTATGTGTATGTGGAGAAAAAGGCTGGTCATGCCCTTTTCTCAAACAACAAAAAAACAGCTTTTCCAGCTGCATTGCTTGGAAGCAAGGAGTTGCTGGAAAATGCCTACAATCTAAATAACTGCACGTTTTTTTCTTTGCATGCATTTGCTATTTACTTTACACACACAAAAAATAACAGAACTTGGTAAAAACTGCACAATGATATAGACTCTCGTACCAAATCGTATCCAGAATTTCCAAACTACTGCTTATTTAAACAACAGGCTGCCACATCGGTATGAGAAATCGGTATGGTTACTTAACATCCATTAAACTCTAATTACTTTCTAAGTGATATTGATTCACTGTAATTAGACGGTCAAGCGAAATGCACATAGGCCTCCCACTTTCCTGCTGTTGGTTTACAAAGATACGCATACACACATGAATCATTTTCCTGTTGAAGTTGACCTGTGGATACAGTATAATATAGAGTTTACTGTATAGCACAAACACCCTTTGTTTTATTACATATCTCAAAACTCATCCCTTGTAGGCCTGAAGGGTAGCTTTCTGTTCCTTTCTTCATTAAGAGCCAACATTAAAGTATAAATATTTGATACTCAAAAGTTAAATTTTAGATATTTACTGTACTGCTGTAAGTTGACATGAACTCGTCTGGATGAGTGGGTGTCTTACCAGCTGAGCGAATGCGATAAGGTGCATAAGGGTGCGGTGTGATCACACACAGTAAACTGTACCAAAACCCCAATAACCACTTAGACACACATGTACACTATTACGCCAAGCACCTTTTCCTAATTCGGATTGTATGGCTGTTTCCCTCAAACTGAAAGCATATGGTGCCAGTCAGTCAGTCAGTCAGTCTGTCAACAGACAGCCTCAGAGCCAGGAGAAGTGATGTACTTTTCCCTTCTAGCTTGCTGCAGGTCACACACACTAGCCATCTGGCCGTGCTCTAAGTGGATGCTGGAGACTCAACTCATGCAGAGGCCAAGAGATCAAGACCAGAGCCAATCCAAACAGCGTGGGCCTGCCTGACAGGCTTTGAAGGGGAAGAGGTCATAGGTCACTGGCCTCAGTTTCAAAAACAGTCTGTTATGTTTGTTTGGGTTGCGAAAGAGTAATGATCTTTGTACAGTTACACTGAGAGATTAAAGTCGCTCAAATCAAAGAGGTTTTACTCATAATTTGTAATGTAGACCGTGTAATTCCTGCCAGCAAATTTAAACAAGCAAATGACTTTAATTAAATACAAGACCAGAGTAAAATTCCACAATTCCACAAAAATATACTTGTTGCACCTACAACTCAACTAAACACAGTATTAATGATGATTAGAGCTGCAGCTGCAACGATTATTTTCATTATGGATTCATTTACTGATTATGTCTGACCAACAGTCCAAAACCCACATATATTCAGTTTACTCTCATGGAAGATAACCAGAAAATATTCACATTTGAGAAACTCCAAAACAAAAATTTACAATTTATGCTTTAAAAATCTATTTTTTTGATTGACAACAGACCCAAATATAATCTATGTTGTCCTGCTGCTGTAAACCCCAGCCACCTGGCCTTAGAAACAGGTTATTATAACAGACACTATGAATTATCTTCCAGTAATGCTCGATTCTTTGTAACTCTTCACTAAAAATCTAACATTTGTCTTGTGGGGAGGTTAAATCAGATCTCGATAGAGGGCAGTGCAGATCGATCTCATTAGAAAATACAATTTCTCAGGGCATCCTGGTGTTTCCACCTCTTAACCACTAGATGGTAGTGTGCATTTAACTATTTTTACCAACCTACATGGCCACAAAAAGGGAAACAGTGCATTGGGGCACTTGTGGCTTGTGGTGTGTAGGTGTAATTGATGCTTATATAAGGGTCAGTTAATAAATTGAAAGGTCTATTGTGAATTTCTGGTTAATGATAAGCCGATGTTGTTTCACATGAGTCATGAGGATTGTGTTTTGAATTACTTATGATAATAACAGAGCTACAGTTGGACAGTGTTGTTATGTCACAATAAAATTTGTTAAAATAGCATAGCAGTAATCTGCAAAACTCCAAATTTTGAGCAGGATTCAGGTCATAGGATATTATGATCCACTGCAAAGTACATTGTATATATTCTGACTGCACAATGCAATAGTTTCTTTCTCTTTTGCTGCATCTGTTGCTCTCACTTCATCTTTTCCAGCTCTAGCTCTCTCTCTTACAGTGGGATTGCACTTAAATCCACCATTTCAAACACTGCAGCTGATGGTCACAGCGTACCTCAAACATTACAGCTACAAAACCTGTCTCCAACTGTCACTAATTGTTTTTCTAAGTGGTTACAGCATTTTTTTCCTCACCTGTGGGCTCTAAATATAGTGCCTACTTTCTTCCACAGCTGTCATTTATTTAAATTTCAGTGGTCATTTTTGTAAAATTAGATGCAATCTGGTTCAAATGGTGCACATTTCCGCTTGGAACAAAAAACTGTCACTTCTACTTTTGCTGAGTAACTACCCAAAAGTAGATTTTGGCAGAGTCTCACCCCTAAAAGCCCCCCGTCTTATTTTTTTAATGAAGCTCATTCTTTAAGAAAATGGGAAGTGTCAGAGAATCTTGGGAAGGTTTGTTATCACTCTAAATCTTTGTCTCAGAGTTCACCGAGCCTCTGTATCTTATCAGCAGGATCCGCCTTTAATTCTCCTCCGACACGACTCACTGCATTCCTGTGGAAGCGGCCGGTTTGTGTGGAGCAGCTGATGAAGCCCAATAACCAATCAGGGATGTGTAAACATGAAAAGCAACTTATAGCTCAGAGACAAAGGCAAACTGTTGGTTGGCCCGAGACAGAAATAAGAGTGGATGAGATCACTGGCCTTGTGTGATCCTCTTTGGTATAAAACATTTATTTGTAGCCCCTGTACCTGGTAATGTGTCTATGTGTGTGTGGTCAGGTTGAGCTGTACTTGTGCAGACTGTCACTTGATATATATATATATATATATATATATATATATATATATATATATATAAATAATAGGGATAAGAGTCATGGGTCTCAAGCCTTGTTGATGAGGCATCTTACCACCATGTGAGTATTTTAGGGCTCAATTTATGATTTGGGTTATCAGGAATAGTTCAACATTTTGGGAAATTTGCTTATTGCCGTTTCTTATTCATTTTATCATAATCTGCCCGACAGCATCTCTAAAGCTCACTGATTAAAACGTTCTATCTCGTTTCTTTAATCCGTACAAAAACCGATATGAAAAAACAACGCATTGTGGTTTTACCGGGGGGAGGGGGTCATATGCACGACTATTTCCTGGCCGGGAGCACTGACTCCCTGGAATAACTGCTGTTTGCCTGGCAACCTCACAGTGATGATAAGACTCAACTTGATATGACGTGGCAAATATTGAGTTTTATAGGCTAGTCAGGCTAGCTGTTTCCCCGCTTCCAGTCTTGTGATAAGCTAAGCTAGCCGGCTGCTTGTGGTAGCTTTATATTTACCATACAGACACGAGAGTGGTATTTATCTTCCTGTCTAACTCTTGGCAAGAAGGCAAATAAGCGTATTTCCCAAAATGTCAAACTACTTCTTTATTTAGTGACCTTTAGAAACGTTTTGGGCATATTTTTGAATGCTGGAAAGAGGCGGGCTAGTTGTTTCCTCCTACTTCTAGTTATGCTAAGCTAAGCTAATCACCTCCTGGCTTCAACCGTGACAGACCTGAGAGTATTGATCTTCTTTCGCTCAGACAAAAAGCAAATAAGTGTATTTCCCCAAATGTTGAAACTATTCCTTTATGGTACTGTAATTGTTAGTATGACGTATGTTGTGGTTAAGCATTAGCATTAAGGAAAGTAAGGTAAATATAATGTTTTAACAGTTTTATACTAAATTCAGCATGTGCCTTTGTTTGTGTGTGTGTGTGTGTGTGTGTGTGTGTGTGTGTGTGTGTGTGTGTGTGTGTGTGAGTAGTTTAACCATCCATCCATTTTCTATCTTTATATATTTTCTATCCCAGCTCTGATTCGGTGAGAAGCGGCGTACAACCTGGACAGGTTGCCAGTCTACCTCAGGGCAGTAGTTAATAGTAGTTCAACCATTAATACATGAATATTGACATTCACAATGGCAAGGTGTGTGAGTGTGTGCGTTGGCAGCGGGTTATTAATGCTCTATATTAAAGGAGCATTAGCCAATTTTCAAGAGAAGAATTTGCCCAAAGGTCCTTCTTGCCCTCAAAAATAGCTGATGTGCCACTGATTTGGCTAATTAGTTCAAATGATTAATTCAGTTAATTACCTGTCTCACTGTCCATCATCAGAGTTTTCCATCTTTTCTGACGTTCAACCTCTTTTTCTGCCATCGCCGTTCTGGATTTTTCTTTTCCTGTTTTTGGGCCTAATAGCTTTAGGCTCTCTCTTGGATTCTGCAAACTCGCTAACACATAACACTGCAAACAGCATGGAGGAGGGAGTTTTTGGCCTGACCTGTAGCTCATAGGTAGTACGGGGGGACTCAACAGCAGCTTTTGTAAATGAAGTCAAACCTTCTCTTCTTCTCTGGCAATAAGCTGGTTTGAATATTGCTGTGAAAATGGTGGCCTTCATGACAGGGACAGACAATATGTTGAATAAAATAAGTTCTATCTCAACCTATGAAACATTTACTCACCATTGGCCCTATTTTTGAAGAGCACCTGCTTTTTTACTTCTTTTCATCACTATTAAGAATGCTCTTGTTCTTGACCCAGTGCAGCACCTGTTTTTTTTCTTCATTTACTCACCTCTACTTTGAGTACATTATTATCTATAGAACATTCCATTATTTAATTGGTCAAACACATCACTTAGTGGTCCTTTAGGAAGTGTCTGAAAGGCTATTATGTTTGGATGAGAGGTGTTGAGATGTTTCTGTGTTTGAGTGTGTGTTTCCTTGAGGTTCTGTTCACTGCATTATGATGACAGTTAATGTGATGTGGTGGGGTGAGTGTGTGTGTGTGTGTGTGTGTGTGTGTGTGTGTGTCTATAGTGTTCCTTGGTGTGTCCCTGACTTTTTTGAGTGGATTTCAGTGGAATATAATTACTTCTGCTTCTATTGTCCTCACACTTGTTGCTAGAATGGAAGATTTTTACTTACTGGATGATAACTTTATTTACAGTCAATTATTATTGTTATAATGGCTGATGTGGTTATATGATGGGATGTGGGGCTGATGTGAAATCTGGCAATTCCTAATTTGTCAGTCCTACCTTGTGACTTTTTTCCCTCCTTTTTAGAGTTTAATATGAAGAAGTGCAGAAATCAGTTCTACCAAATTAGTTTGGTAGAATGAGATGTGCATATTTGGGCATTGCATTGCATGTCTCTCTCTCTCTCTCTCTCTCTCTCTCTCTCTCTCTCTCTCTCTCTCTCTCTCTCTCTCTCTCTCTCTCTCTCTCTCTCTCTCTCTCTCTCTCTCTCTCTCTCTGCCTGCTGGTGATTTAGCTCAGTTGGCACAAGTGGAGAGGAGAAAGGTGTAGATGTTTATGCAGACATTTTCATTATTAAAGACTTTGCCTGCAGCAAGAGGCACTGGATGCGGCGAGGATAAATATGTATGGCTCGCTATGGATTCATAATTCATTCAGGGTGAAGGACACATTTGTTCACCTTCCCCAACACACACATATCCATCCTCCATACTCCTCCATGCCCTCTCACTCCTGAGAAATGTGTACAGCAGCAACAGTGGTGTGTGCCTGTGTTTGTTCTGTAACTGGAATACATACAGAAACGCACACATGCTAATTCTGTTTCGTACAAAATACTACAAAAATGCACACAAACACATGCAGTCGTATGCATCCATTCACACAAATGATTGCTTTTACACACACATCCGTCTTTGCTTTCAGACACAAGAACACACACACATTTATGCCTACAATGAACGCATACGCTACGATCCGCTGCTGTCTCCCGTCAGAGAAACACACACACACACATTCACAGAGATGTGATCAGATGGAGGTCGTCAGCAGCGGAGCAGAAGGCGATACGCTTTCGTTGGGCTAACATTCCTCATGGGAAAACATGTGAGGGATGGCCTCGCTGCAAATGTGCTCGGCAACATTTTTCATCCCACTCAATCTGTTGATAGTGACGGAGGGATGCGAAGGAGGCGCCAGAGGGGTCATCCATTTTCCCGGGATAACTTCCTGCTTCTGTTTTGTGGTTAAAAGCCCCTCGGGAGCTGTTAACCGCAGACCAGCAACAGCCACGGAGAGCATAAAAGGGTTAAAGCAAGTGTGAGCAGCTTGGTTCAAATTTATGTTAGCATTTTGATTAATTCGCTGACAGGTTAATTATTCATCTAATTAATGAACTGATAGCAAGGGTTTTTTCTAATCATTTTCTTGGTTTAATTAGCAACAAATTAATCTGGGCTAATTAACTGGTGTAATAACCAGCGGCCCCTCCAAACTTTCTCTCCTATCCTTTTGGTTTCCATTCCGTTTTATTGCTTCTTGACTTATGGCACTGTTGATAAATTAATTCATTATGGTGCTATAATTAATAATAGCATCATGGCGGGTTTTAAGTATCAGGGCAATGTTTTTACTCTGTATCAGGTTCTTGCTTAAATGCTATGTGCCGCTGCGTGATAGGAAAAAGTTGTTGAAGGCTGTGACGATTAGAAACATGATTATGTGCAGAGGACGGGTTTGGATTATGTGCTCTCATCAGAGGATTCATTTGTGTGTGTATGTGTGTTTGAATTTAGGATGTGCAGATAGAAAAGGAGAAGGCAGTCTACAACGTCTCAGGTGGCTGCACTGCTCTGGTGGTCGTCTATTTGCTTGGGAAGCTCTATGTTGGGAACGCAGGGGACAGCAGGTGAGATACAGAGACTCATATACAGAAAGTGAGTGGAACCTTGCAATGAACCACATTGCTTATCTTGCAGCCAGCAGGAGAAACGGTGTCCCAGCTTAAATCAGTTTTGTTTTGTCTGCTCCTCTTCCTCAGAGCTATCATTATCCGGGCCGGGGAAGTCATCCCCATGTCAGCAGAGTTCACACCGGAGTCAGAGAGACAGCGACTGCAGTTCCTGGTAAGAAAGAACCTTTCCAGCGAGCACAGCTGTCACGTATTAGCAGAGCTGACCTCCCCTCCCGTTGAGACACCGGCTATGCTTAGCTCTGTCTCTCTTAACACTGCCTGCTCTCTCTGCCAGCTTAATAGACTATGGAATTGTTTTTCCTATCCCCTGGGCATGTCAATCTTCTTCTTTTTGTGCTTTTTTTTTCTCTTTTCATATCAAAGGCCTACATGCAGCCCCACTTATTAGGGAACGAGTTTACACATCTGGAATTCCCGAGGAGAGTCCAGAGGAAGGAGGTGGGGAAGAAGATGCTGTACCGAGACTTCACCATGTCGGGATGGTGGGTTGACTGATTCATTAATTTTTGCACTGATTTACTGATTGGATTAATCTGTTAATGTCAAATGCAATGCACAAGTGACACAGCATGCAAACCGTGAGGATACCACTGTTTTCTTTTTTTCCATTTTGCTCCTTCAGTATGTGTAGTAGGTTTCTCCTCTGCCTTCCTGCTAAATTATTTAAGGCTAAACACATTTGTTGAAAATACTGTTCATTTTTTTTACATCCTTGCACTTGCCCTTACACGAGCCCTCAGAGAGAAATTAATGTGAAAATAATTTCCGCTACCTAGCCTCATATAATTATGCCCTGCTGAAACATTACTTTGTGACATTATCTATGTTTGAGTGGTTTCCTATAATGTACACCTTATGAAAATAGCCAATAGTAGCAATCTTCATCCTATTCAGTATGTAGCAGTATAAAAAAAGCCATTCAGAGCTTCACTATCAGGAGGAGGCCAGGAAGTGGCTTTGACATTTCTGCTTGTGTGTGTGAGAAGAAGGCAAGAAGGAATCTGTGGGCACAGCAAAGACCCAGCTCTTTATCTTAATGTGGAGAGAGAGATACAAAAAAATGTCAGAGATCAAGGAAGATTGTGTGAGAAGGGAGAAAAAAGAGACTACATAAAAGACTGAGAAACAGATGGAAATGTCAAAGCGAGAGAAAAGATAGTAGAGGAGCGTCCAGAGGGCAGAGTATCTAATTTAATTTTGTGACAAGGACTTTGACCCTAAATTAACACAATTACAGTTACAAACACTGCTACTAAGGTCACATTACAGGTTAAAGTCTAATTCTCAGCATTTGCAGCAATCAGTGAGGTCTGGCAATCAGCACTTTAATATGAGTTTTAAATCTACCTAATTATTTGTGCCCAAATTCTACTTTATGAACTGTGGAAAAACAACAACTTTTAATGAGTCATAGGAAACAGTGTTTCATAAACAGGACACATAAGACAATTACACACACCTAACTCACCTGTGTAGCAGCTTTTGTCAGTGGCGGAAGAAGTATAGAAGAAGTAGAAGTCCTGTATGCAAAGTTGCACCTGCACTATGTAAAGGTAGTGGCTAAAAGTAAGTGAATTGACTCAAGTAATGTATTTGCATACAGTTCTAAGGTACTTGTACTTCAATATTTAGATTTTATGCTACTTCTACTCCACTATATGTCATGAAATATTGTACTTTTTACTCCTCTACATTTATTTGACATCTATAGTAAGTAGTTACTTTGCAGATTAAGATTCCAAAACCTAAAATGAGCATATAAAACATGATGCATTGTTACACAGGCAGTAAACAACAGCATATTAATTAGCTCCACCTCAACTAGCTAACATTAAAATGCTGTTTACACATTATTGAATCAGTAATAATATATAACATAATATAACACTGATGTGGGCCTTCTTCCTGCACAATGAGTACTTTTACCTTTAATACGTTTAAGCACATTTTGCTGATAATACTTTTGTACATCTACTTAAGTACAATTTTCAATGCAGTATACTTCTCCCACCACCAAGTAAAATAGTATTAACAGCAAAATGTACTTAAAGTATCAAATTATATTATTTATTATTATAGTGGACTATTACTACTGATGCATACTGATATAGCCTTTTTTTATGTTGTTGCTGGTTAAGGTGGAGCTAATTTGAACTATTTTATATTCTACTGAGAGACTGAATCTATTACACTATATATCTTATGAGATGATCATATGTTTTGTTTGTAAAATGAAATACAGTACTTGAGTACCTGCACTTAGTTACCTACTACCACAGGTTTTTGCTCTGGTTATTTCAAAAATGAAGTTGTTTTAATTATGTCTACCCCCTGTAGAAAACATGTTCTGCATATGTACGCACTTACATATATGTGTGTGGTGTAGGTGCAGGTGACTCAGGAGAGACGGTATGTTTTCTGACACCACTTCCGTGCGGTTGTGTTTTGCTGCGCTGCTTGGTTCAGCAGATGTAGGTCAGTCAGCGGCTGTGTTCCTTATTGGGCCCAGAACTCTCTGCAGCCTGTCGTCTGCCTGCTTACTGTCTCTGCAGTGCAGACGGCCTGTGATGTATTTTTAATCAGGTTCTACCCATAACCCAGTTCTGCTCGCTTCACCCGGACTACGTCTGGGTCTTAAATTGGTACCCTGTCAGCCGGCGTGGCTGATTGCTCTGATGTGCGTCGGTGTGACTTAACTGTGTCATCTTGTATAGGTGCAGTTCAGACACTCTATAGGTTCAGAGGATCATTTTTTATGTCTCTGCAGCATTCCTGTCTGTATGTACAGCCAGTGTGCCCACATGCTGCGTGTGTGTGGGTGTAAGCTGCCATCCAATTCCCTCAAAGGCATCCATGATCAAGGCCAGGCTCAAATGAAGGCATACAGGTCCGCAGGCCACCTCTGTCTGTCTTCCTCCCTCGCTTTCTTTACCTCCCCTCCCTCGGCCAGTTAGACCAGAGTGTGAGCTGGCTTTGGCGTCACAAACTGTAATGGTGGTCGCTGTCCAGGATGGCAGGCGGTTTTGTTTTCCGAGGCGTCCCGGAGTGATGGATGTTGAGCGGTCGGCCGTGTTCGACATGATCCAAAACACCACGGCAACACAGCTAGCCAGGCGGAGGGAAGGTGGGGAAGAGGGTGGGTGGCTGGAGAGGACAGAGAGAGGAGAGGGAAAAAAAAGAACAAATGAGAAGGAAATTGCTTCAAAGACAGAGAGAAATGTAAGAAGACTGCAAAGATGGAAATAGAGATAAAGGAGGAGAGGAAAATGCTAGGAAGAAAAGGGCTGGTAAGATGTAAAGATAGAAGAAAAAAAAAAAGAAAAAAGTTGGTGTGTAGGCCACACAGGAGGGCGATGATAAATGACAATGAACGGTGCTCAAGCTGTCTCTCTTTAGTGCCCACGCCCACTGGGGTGTCTGTCCTCCCCATGATCCTATAGGCAATGACTGAGAGAGGAGGGTGACTAACACACACCTTCATCACTGTCATACATTTTCACTCCCTCTCCTGCTCCTCCTCCTCCACTTCCTTCTTTTTTCCATGATGCCTTTGTACTGATACGACTGATGCCTACAGCTTGCATTTGGAGAGTCGTTAGAACACTGCCATTAACTCTGGCCTTGCTTTGCTCCTGAAAGCACCGCCAAATTGCTAAAAAAGCCCATCAAGGTTGGCCAAAAAGTTTGTTTAGACCCAACTGTCAATTGTGCCAATTTGTCTGACTCATCCGGTGCTGACACAGGCCCGCCACAATGTCACCTCAAAGTCTGTCGACGGGTGTGTGTGTGTGTGTCTGGTTGTGGTTGTGTGTGTGTGTGTGCGTTTCTGTGTGTAGAGATGTATATAATAGGGTGTGTGTGTGTGTGTGTGTGTGTGCGCAGTTCAGGGTGCTGAGCACACACTGCTAATGTTTCTCTGTGGAGATGACATCACCCCTCTCCTCTCCTGCCTGCCTCTCGTCACCTGCAGAGAGGATGATACGACCCCCTCCTTCCCTGCATCCCTCTCTCTTCCTCTCCCCACCCCCACTCTCTCTCTCTCTCTCTCTCTCGGTCAGTCACAGTCTGCAACGTTTCGGGCGTCCAAACAGCCCTTGAATGTGAAAGCGCTCAGTGTTGTGGTCAAACAGTACGGCCCGGTTCTTTGTACTCTGCGTCCCTGAGCGGGAAGCAGGTATCATAACAGGATTAATGTGCATCTCTCTCTTTCTGTGACACACTTGTTATCTCAAGTCTGACAGGATGGATTCGCTGTAAACACAAGTCTTGAGAGGGAGACTGTCCCTGACAGCAGGCTCTGGGGATTCCATCCAAGACATCTTTGAAACAATGACATAAAGTGTGTGTCTCTATGTTGTCATTTTTGTTTAGGAGACTTGCACTTCTTGAAGGTGAAATACTCAAATGAAAGAAGTGATATGGCAGGAGAAATGGTGTTACCCTTTTTTAAAATAGAGAGGGGTTTGTCTGCCCCAGTTTAATTAGTGCCTCTTTTAATGCTCAGTTTAAGTTTTACATCGTCAAACTGCTGTTTTAGAGGTTTTTCCACACCATGAACACTGCAAACATTAGTGAGGAAACTCTTTCACGGACCGTTATTTTGTGCTACGACTCTCTGCTCAGAAGAGTCTCCGGCTGCAAACTGTATTTCTGTGTTTGTGGGCTGCGTTCACTGTGATAGTCCTCGCTCTGCACACTGTTAAAAAAGTGCTGAGTGCAGCAGTATAGCACTCGCCTAAGGTGGAAACATATGGTCTCTCTGAGTGGAACCAGCAGTAATGTAAAAACCATCCTGGTCCCTGCTAATCTGCTTCACAGCAGCTGAAATACATTGGATAAGGTGTGTGGGGCAGGCCTGGGTCACATGATATTTGCAAATAACGGTAGGTTTGTTTTAAGCAGCTTTTCAGACTAGATATTTTTCACTGTCAAAAGCATTTATGAACAGTTCTTTCTTCATTTCCTCTCATCTAAAGGCTAAAATAAAGAATAACCTGTATTTCTAAATGTTATTTGACCCAGGTAAGGACTCTGCCTTCAGACAGAGCCAGAGTTTTCTACCCGTAGCACCTGGTGTGAGTTGTGAATGGAAAACTTTATCCTGGCAGCTCTTCTGGAAATTGGCTCACATGTGTAAAGTTTCTGGTACTGTACAGTGACACAGCTGTTCCTCTGAAGTAGAACTGTTCATGGGTGAAAAAAACAGCTATACTCGCTGTGAGCAGGGTTTCTTCTCACTGCAAGTTTCTGAGCTGTAGAGGTGAAAAGTGTATCTCAAGACCTGGCATGAATACATACAGTATTATACAGTCTTTTACCTTGTACTGCAGCTCTGTCTGGTCCCAGTCTGAAGATGGTAAATTATTCATAAGCTGAGGAAGTTTAAACACTGCTCTGAGAGCAGGGGAATGTAAACGTGGATACTCTTGCATCATTCAGCTGCTTTACATCCAGACCTTCAGATACATACATGCACGTGCACACACACACAACTGCAGCAGACAGTCCCAGAAAACCAACAGTAAACCAAGGTTGTCTCATACATGCATAGACGTCTCTCTCTTTGTCGCTAGGGAGACTTACAAGATCAGTTAGAAAGAAAAAAACAGGAGAGAAATATGCCAAGTCTCTGTGTGATGTCTGGGTGGATTTTTTTTCCTCACAGTCTCTCTTTTTCCTCCTAGCATACTCTTTCCTTCTGTGCCAGTCGCATCGGCAGCAGGGCCCGGGGGGGGGCGCGGAGGCGATGTATCTCCGGGGCACGTGTACGCTGCCCGCCATAAACCATAAACCCATTAAAGTGTCCTCTCTCCTCTGCGCAGGGCATATAAAACCATCGAGGACGATGACCTAAAGTTTCCCCTGATCTACGGCGAAGGGAAGAAGGTAAGAAGTGCTAGGTCGGCTGCTTGCTGACAGAGTTACTCCCACGGCCTTGTGCGCCTCGCCTGTAATCAAAGCTCACCAGGGCACCATTAGTCACCCCCCCCCCCTGTCACTGTGTGGAGGAGCCAGCCTGTGGAAAGCATTCCTGACCTCTTTTTCCACAAGGATTCACATCCTGCACCGACCTACCGCACAGAAAATATCTCTGCTCTAATGGACTTTGTGCTTTTATGTCCCTCAGCAGGTGGAACGTAGCACTAACACAGCTAGAGGTCAAAGGTGGGACTCCCATCGGAGCCACCCGCTAGCTAGATGATGAAAATGTGATGAAAGACAGATGAAAAGTGTCCAAAAAGTGGCACATGTTAATTGGAATATAACGTCGCTAAAACACCGACTTGCAGGAGAATCTTGTCAGTGTTTTGACACAGAACATAAAAGAAAAGGTCAAGAGCTCAGCACACTGTTCATGACATTTTCCTTCCCCTCAGTGATGCTGTACATGTGGTGGTGTGCAGCATCTTGTCCTTGTTGCACTGAAAAGGTCAGGGAGGAAACATGATAGATCTGAATATGTTCTCACTGTGGCCTTCTCCAGGTTTCTGTTTAACACAGGCTGACAGTAGATTTATGTTTGACTGATGACTGGGGCAGATGTCACCCCACAGCGCTCTCGGCCTGCAACCACATTCGGGTTTACCCCTGCACAGTCGGCCGTGCCCACGTCGCCCCCCCTCCCTTTGAAGTGAGGCGAGGAGATGGATGGCTAGATAGAGTGAGGGGGCTTTGTGCGAGGGAGAGGAACGCCAGAGCACTTCAAAGCCCGGCGCGCAGCCTGCTGGGCCCCAACGCTCAACAATTAATCCCAGGATGTTTCCCCTTCTCCGCCGGAGGAGCTTTGCCGCCACTTTGAAACACTCTCCCTTCCCTCCACTTCTCTGTCTCCTTCTCTCTCCCTCTCTGTGCCGCATACTGATCCAGGCTCGTTCCTACCAGGCCTCGCTTGCCCTCGTACTCCTCTCCTCCCCGTCCTTATGTGCCGCCCTGTCTCAAAATGCTGTACAGTAGATTCAATTAGCCCAGTTCCCCAGTCCCGTGCCAGCAGCCATTTTTAGAGGCGGTGGTGGCGATCTGTGCAGACAGTAGGAGTCAAAAAGAGTTTCGCACAGCTTACAAATGAGTTTATTGGCGTCTGGGAACGATCATTAGGCACTCACAAAACTGGAGCATGCTGACGATGAGCTTGTGTTTATTTGCCTAAGTGCTGCTCATCCATCCAGATAAGGATTCCCAATGGGAGTAGTCTGTATCCGTCAGTGAAATCTTACTAGGGATGTGTTGTGCAGGTTATTCTTTACAACTACCAAGGATGAATGCAATAGACTCACACACGGTTCACTTAAGTCATATAGCATTTTAATGAACTAAGTCTGAACTTCATCTAAGGAGGATTCACAAGGAGGAGTATATGAGCTGTTAAAATCTTATCGCGCCCTACTCGACATATCAGACAGGTTTCCACAACACTACTTCTCTAGGCTTAACAGATCATTCCAGTTTATTACAACTTGGGTCTTACTTTTGTAGTTTTGGCCCATCATTCCTATCAGTAATGATAACATTGCTTAGATGTGGGAGTCTGACAGGGCAAGGAACGCAAGCAGTCAGACGAGCAGACAGGTTTCAAACAAATCCCCAGGTTAAACCAGACCAATTTCCTCATTCAACTTCAGCTTACTGTAACTGGGTTGAGCAAAAATAATAAATCTCTATTAGAGAAGCTGAACTGTAACACTATTGAGTTGGTTGTTGCTTTGTTTGACTCAAATGGAGGTTGTGCTTTACATGCCTCTGATCTTTTGCAGGCTCGTGTGTTGGCGACCATCGGGGTCACCAGAGGTCTTGGGGACCACAATCTCAAAGTGCACGACTCCAACATCTACATTAAGCCCTTCCTGTCCTGCTGCCCAGAGGTAGGCTCCATTCTGAATTGTGTCCTTCATTATGTCTTCCTTCACAGTTTTTACTCATTCACATTATCCTTTGTACATAACTAAGAGTGTTTATACTTGTAATAAAATGCGTGTTTGCCCACTCTTATCAAACTGTCACTTCAATTAGTGATTTCCTACATTTCCACTATTTTAATTGAGTGTATCTATCTTCTAGACAAGGGATATGAACGTTTTGCTCACAAAAAAAGGTGGGGAATCAAATAAAGGATTGTTGAATGTCCAAAAAGTGAAGTTTCAAAGTTGTTCTTTTAAAGTAAAGCAAGGATGATCTGGAGGGCCAGAGCCTCACATTCATAATTGTTATATATATTACAAACATTTTGGCTGCCAAAAAACATGTAAACATCATCGACATTTCAGCATTTATGCATATGAAAAACACAAAATGAATAATGGAAATCATCGATCGCAGTGTGTTCACAGTGTTACAGTATTTTACGGTGGATCTTGACATTTTATTTGACCTCATAACCTCAGCCTCCGGATAGAACGAGAGCGCAGCTGCAACGATGTAAAGTGCCTTTGGCCATTAACAGTCCACACTGTGAACTACGTGGTCAGCGTGCACATTAACATTCCCCATCGGCCGTCGCTCTCAGATGTCTCCTTTCCTTCCCAGTGTCGACTGCACATGATTGCAGTAGTCACGAAGCCCACGAATTCTCTTGATCTTTAATTCATTGCCCTCTGAGTTCAGTCATAGTTCAGCCTCCTTTTTGATGCTGTATTTCTTTTTAGATTGTTTCCCCCTGGGTGTTTAATGCAGGGAAAAAATAGACAATTACTATATAAAGAAATCATGTGTGGGAGAGGTGGGAGAGCGTCCTGCAGAGATTGTGAAAAACCCTTCCTGCAAACATATCAAGTTAGAATTACTGGTTGCTCAGACGTCTCAGAAAAAAAGCTAACCTTGACACTTGGAGTCATCAGATCGGAGTCATCAGATCATACTCATCATGAGTTCAAATATGGGAGTTGGGTCAGAAATCAAATGCTCAATGTGGTCATCACCCCTCTTCCAGAGATATTTTGTTTGCTGTTGAAATCCATATTTTGAAGTCGATTATAGGAACTGCCGTCCCTTTCATGCACTGATAGCCTCAGTCCTTTTCTCTCTTGCAAAGCTTGACTTAAATCACAAGGTTGACCACAACATGGAGGCTCGTGATCCACGCGGAGGTCATTCTGATTCCGCTACGACCGCTTTCACAGGCGCTGTGTCACGCTGTGCTCTTTTAGTAGTAGCCTCTGCTGTAAGTTGGTGTGTCTGCTGTGAATAGGCAACTCCCCCACGGTTGCAAAGGAATTACTTGAAGCAACCAAACTAAGGCAGTCTTTTTTTTCTTCTTTTTTTTTTTTGCAGAGTCCAAGGCCACTGGGTGATTTTGCTTGCTATTTCAGAGTATGCTTTTATTCAGGCATAGTAATTTGAGAGATTGTGCCTCACAAGAGTTGCCACAGTAACATATCTCTTTGCTTAAGGATATCTTTGTAAGATTGAGGCCATCAATTGCTTTCAGAAAAATAGAGGAAAATGAACCAAGAAAATGTGAATTAAAGGGTGGGATCACCAAATTACAGAAAAGTCATTTTCTTACTTACCTTCTGTGGTATCTAGCCCTGCACATAGTAATTTTCTTACGGATTTTTTTAATCTGTAATGTATGTGGCGCTCACTTCATTCTTTCTTCTGTTTAGAAAGTTCAACAGTAACATATCCTCCTAGAAACAGCGGCCCATTACTAATAATCCACATATCTTGAGGTGGACATTGAAACTACTTTCTACCAAACTGAACAGTCAGGTTCCCCAGATGATGAATCCTAATGCTTTTGGTGATCACATGACATTTCATCAACATTATAATTTGTCCAATACTTTGGTTTATAACCAATTCCTATCATCATTAGCTGTACTTAATTTTTAGTGCTAATAGAGTGCTGCAGTCCTAAAACCTGGAAATGAGTTAGCATTTTTGCACTTCTGGTTCCCTTGTCTCGAAGTCAGTGGGTTTCTTGAACGTGTTTTTGGTTAGACGCCTGAATTAAGGTCTGTGGTTAACACAAACTTAAGAGACTTTCACGTTTTGTTCTACGACATAAAATACATCAGTAAATACCCCACTCTTAAATTTTCAAACTGTTACGTGTCTTAAAAAAGGCGGTTGCTAACAAGTGGCTACAGAGACTACAGGGTTTGTTGGGGACATTAAATGTAAGTATAACGTAACATAAACTTTTGTTTGCCACAGAACTTATTTTCTGCAATAATCCAAAATCCAATGGAATCCTGGTTGGCCTACAAAAATACATCATCCTTGCAGCACTCTATTAGCAAATGTTAGCATGCTAACACATGGAACTAAGATGGGTGAACATTACCTGCTAAACATACGCACGTTAACATTAGCTTTGTCCCAATTCCATACTAACTCTAAGCAGGTTTTCATTATGTAGTGTGTTCACTCTGGAAAAGTGAAGATGAAGTATATTCAACACAGTCTATGCTAGTGTGCTGTTGATGTGCTCTCTTCTCCCACAATGGACTGCATGGTCAACGGGACTGATGGTTGTGAACAGGAACACCTATGGAATTGGCATGTTAGCATGCTGTCGTTAGCATTTAGCTCAAAGCACTGCTGTGCCTGGCCTGTAGTTTTTCTAAATTTATTCATTTTTTATTCTTTGAGCACCACAAATGAAAGTTGACCTCCATTGTATTCTGGAGGCAGAAATTTTAGAAGTGGATATCACAAAACCTGGACAAAGGAAACCAAAACTATCTGCATGGCTAGATACCCTAAGGGGTAAGTGGGAAGAAAATCCATTTTTTTCATAATTTGGGTAATCTGAAGTTTAATAGTCTGATTTAGGCTATGTATCTGGTGTGACTACAAGGTTAGCACTAGGGGTAACTACCTTGGAATAATGCGTGAACACTCCCAAGTCAGAGTAAAGGGTGTTTTTCCTGTTCATCCCATTCTGCCGACATTGCGTGAATGCAGCAATAGCCTTTTATGTGACATCTTCATGGGAAATGAATGCAACAGGTTCAAATGATTCCTAGAAACCATGCATCTCTCAACCCTCGCCTCTTTTTTCCTCCTCACCTTCAGGTCAAAGTTTACCCTTTGGCGCAGTGCGAGCATGGAGCTGATGACGTTCTGGTGCTGGGAACCGACGGTCTGTGGGACGTCCTCTCGAGCCAGGAAGTAGCTGAAGCGGTCACCTGTTTCCTGGCAAACTGCGACCCGGACGACCAGCACAGGCACGTTCACTCATCACACAGCTGCAGCCGCCAGTCAGGGCTGAACTTCCTCTCACCCCTGTCTTATTTGTAGAGGATGAACATTGTTATCTTGTTGTAATTATGCAAATTTCCAAACATTTAGATAAGTCATTTCTCTGATGTCAAGGAAAAGCTTGTAAGACTATTAATGGGACGCTCTGACTCTTCTTCTCTAGTGAGCTTAGTTTCGAAAGTTCAAGATAATAATTTCTGATTTTTTAGTTTTTTTCATCTGGCTGCGGGCCGGGCAGATGTATTTAGTCAAATACTGCGCATAATTATAATCAGATTTGACCATTTATCTTATTGTAGATCACCATGCTATGACTATGCCTTAATCATTTATCACTTTTGTTATGTCAGGTACACAATGGCAGCTCAAGACCTCGTAATGAGAGCACGAGGGGTGCTGAAGGATCGAGGCTGGAGGATATCCAACGACAGATTAGGCTCCGGAGATGACATCTCTGTCTACATCATTCCCCTCATGTACGGCAACAAGCAGAACTAGCCAAGCTGCGAAACTACAACCACCACCGAAACATAACCCTGCCTTGACCTCCCAACTTCACTTCTGCAGTTTCCCTCATCCCTTGTGCTCTTTTTAAAGTGCTTTAGCGTCGACTTCCTCCTCTGCTGAGAGGGATCAAAGATGTTTCTGGTCAGAGATGGGATTTCTGTCCAGGCTGTTTTTCCCCTTGATCATCCTCAATCACGATGATCTCTTTTTGTCTCGTCCTTTTTATAGAAGAGAAGCCGTTCAAGAAACCGAAACATGAAAAGAGCTGTTCAACTTTTTTTTTCTTTCAATCTCGAGGAAGCCATCATGAATCTTGTTGTGGGGCAATGCCTAAAGGTTGAGAGCATGGACTCTCGTAGATGAGATGGTGACGTGCGTCTCAGGATTGCTGTTACTAACTAATGCACAATATTTATAAATGTGAACATGTAAATACTCCAAGGCGTAAGACATTTGATAAGTGTGTTTGGTTGAACACCTGTACAGTGTAAAAAAAAAAAACTAACCTTAAGACTGATGTCCTGCATATACGAATCATATCTCCTCTGTCCCATGTAGAGCTTTTAAATTAGCCAGGTTCAGTCATGTGCAATTGTTAGTCTGTTGTCCAAAGGAGAAAAAAAAAAAAAAGCTGGTTCTCCTAATGCTGCAGTTGCTATTTTTGCTCATTTGCACCGCTTGCATTGCAATACTGTACTTACTATTAAGGAAAAACTGCTTCCTTTTGAAAATGAAGAATGCACTAACAGGAGGAGTCACCCTCAAGATTTTGGTGTCAGCTACATGTGCCCCGCCCTGCTATTAAATCTAGCCCTGCTTTTACATTAACTCACATTTAAGAAGGAAAAACAAAGAAGTCTTTCTGTTGCACTCATTCACCATCAGCCATCTACCTCATCATTTTCTGTCCTTTTATTGTATTACACATAACAAATGTTGTCACTGTCCTCTTTGAGTGGCTGTTTGCATGCTACATCGGGTGCATCGTCACCTGCTACCTGTGCCATTATTTGGTTACATTGTCATACTTTGCTCCTATACTACCTGCAAGAATTGTAAAAATATTTTCAGAAAAGCACTGAAGGGGGAAAAAAAAGCCACCCAGGGAACTGCGTGATGGGCAGACTGTTGTATAAAATATATATATATATATATATATATATATATATATATATTTTTTTTTTAATACAACAGTACTACAAAAATTGCTCAAAAATGCACTCATGTTTACCTTTTCTCAGTATCAGTTGGATATATTTTCCCTATTAAGATAAACCCAACCTCGTGAATAGCAGGTGCCTTTAACAATGTTAATTGCGCTGATCTGTGTCACTTAAAAGGAAGACTAAAACTAAGACTATCATTGCAGACAATGAAATAGATAGCACTTACCTTATGTGTCTCTACAATCAATATTGCTCCCTGATTCAGTGATCTTCCACATTTTAGTTAATTTAATTTAGTCGTAGTTTTCAGCTTCTACTAATTGTGCACAAATATTGTTATCTTAAGCTGTACGAGTGGCTCAAACGGGGGAAACATGGAACAGAGTAACTTAATTGAAATGTACAAATGTAAATAACGTTTTCAGTGGACACTTCTCTCCTTTCTGTTACTTATCTGTAAGTGATGTACATCTTACTGAAACAAAAGACGTAATTTGTACTGTTTTGGAAACCTAGAACAGTGTAAAAAAAAAAAGGTTTACATGCTCACTTTTTCTGCCCTATTAAAAAAACTGACAATTTCTGATCTTTTAACCTTTTTTCCCCCACATTACTCTGCTGTGTCATGGATACAAAGTTGGTGTACTAGCTGTATAGTAGAGAGTAAAACCAGATACGAGATGTTGATTGATCGTGGCTCAGGGGTAAACTTGTGTGGGAATAGTGTAAAGTCTGTGGGAGTAAACAGACAAATTGGCAAAGTAACAGAAAGATTACTTACAGTAACATTCAATGCCCAACAACAGATGTGTTAGTGTGGACTTTATAGTATTTTAAAGCTTTCATGGATACAATTTTTTGGAATCCTAAAATTTCTAAAACCCAGGTCATGACCTGCCTGCAGTGGTGGAACGTAACCAAGTACATTTACTCAAGTACTGTACTTTTGAGGTACTTTACGTGAGTATTTCCATTTTATGCCACTTTATACTACTCCACTACATTTTGGAGGCAAATATTCTACTTTTTACTCCACTACATTCATTTGACAGCTTTAGTTACTAGTTACTTTGCAGATTTAGATTAATACTAAATGTAAATCAGTTAATAAATGAAAATATGATTATAGGCTAAGCTACCCAGCAGTAAATAAAATTAGCTCCACCAAACCAGCTACAATATTAAAGTGATGTACACATTAATGCATCAATAATTATAATTCATTAATATAATGATTCTGAAATGAGCCATTTTGCATGAGTACCTTTACTTTTGGTACTTTAAGTATATTTTGATGCTAATACTTTTGCACTTTTACTTAAGTAAGATTTTAAATGCAGGACTTTTACTTGTAATAGAGTATTTCTACTCTGCAGTATTGTGACTTTTACTTAAGTAAAAGATCTGAATACTTCTTCCACCACTGCCTGCCTGCACTGTGTTAAACTGCTACTTAGATGTAATTAAATTCTGTATATCCAGATATTTGACTGTGTAAAAGTCTTCTGAAAAGAAATTCTGTAGGAACTCTTGGCTTGAATGGGGACACACTCCCTCACACTCCGGTAACTGCATAGAGTAAGACCATCACCACTCTGACAAACTGTGTCAAGTGAGTCCCAAAGCAATATGTGGATGAAGGGTATCGGTTCACAGAATAGTCTGACAGAAGATTTCACGGTGGAGGCTGCTGCGAGGGGCGTAATTCGACACCGAAGCGCACACACCCCGAAGTGATGACAGACAACTTGATAACTTGACAAGAAAGAAGCGCATGAGACGTACATCCCCATTTCAACTGCTCTTACGCTCAAATACAGTAAGTGAGAGTGGGTGTGGAACAATGAGGAATAACTTCCTCATTTTTAGGTGAAACTTGTGCACTACTTCAGTACTACCTAACTGCTGTGTGATACCAAATACTTGAAATACTGGAGAGACCAAAGATGGAAATCAAATCACAGGATAAAGCCTTCATAGTTCATGACATGACAGAGGTATCATATGAAAGATAATGCATTCCATAGTCTATGGGTTGTGAATAGAGAAAGGAAGCCTGATGGTTTTTGGCACCAGAAAACCTATATTATAAACCTCCTAGTACTCAAAAGTTTGGTATGAATCAGCATGTTTTCCATGCTCTTTTATACCCTATACAAACTGTCTTTCCCTTTTCAAAGCCAGTATCAGTGGGCTTGTTTTTTGGGTGCCACTGCTAATTAGCCAACATTTTATGACCAAATTATTCAGAAATACACAGAGGATCTCGCATTTCGTCCCACATTTATATTCTTTGTAGGGTGGAAATACCTCAAACAGAATTAAGATCATAATGTGACACTGAAAATGTGAAGCCCATGCTAGTAATAGTTGCAGTGGTTCAGGTTTCACTGCAGGTTTTTACAGACTGCCAAACCCGAAACAGAACGAGTAAAACCATATAGTTACAATCGTAGTGACAGCTGGAGACAGTGATGTGTGTCCAGCACTATCAGATGCTTTTAAGTTCTATGCATCTGCAAAAATGCACATTAGCTGATATTAGATGGAACTGTGGCAACGGCAGGTTAAAATAGGCCTGTTTCGCGGCAGACATTTTGACTTGTCACAGTAAGAAAAGCACAGGTGTTGCTAATAACATTAACGGTGGCTCTGTTCTATTCAAGTGTCCCAGTAAGCCGTGACAGTGTGACAGTGAGCCAGCATGCACAAGGACGCTGAAACTGAAGCAGCTAAATGGAATTCAGCCATCATTCATTTGATTATAAACACCTGTGCTTTTCCTACTGTGACATGTCCTCTGTGAAAAGGGCCCATATGGGGGATCGTTTTGTTTCTTTTCTCACGAAGCATTTTGTAACTCGTCTTGAAACTTATACATCAAGGGATGTAAAACTGGGATCATGAGAACTCAAGCATGAATAAGAACTTACTTGTTTGTGCTGGGGAAGTTTCCAGTAGTCCACACACATCTGACTTGTATCAGAGAGCTTAATCAGCGAGACTATTTGCACCTGAGACCAATTAATAGGCACTGCTGCTCAATACACTTAATATGTGCAGGTAACTTTGACTGGATTTTAGTAAACAAGGTCCTATGGCCTTTCCCATTCATATTACCAAGTTTTTTGTTTATGTCTGTGGTGGATAATATAACAATTTTACCTTATTCTTACCTCTTTTTTGATCCAGTTATCTTTCTCTTTTATTTCCTTGTCTTTCTATTCTACTTTAAGTAAAATGTGGGCTTTTTAAAGTGTCTTAAATAAAACACATATGGTGGGATGTACATGCTGAGGGATAACAGAGCAGAGAGCCAGAAAAGGTTTATGGACCACACATGTTTATAACAATTGTAAACAATCACTTTTAGGACTCACTTGAAGGTTCTTTTCTACTCATGTTGCGTGAAGATTAGGGTATGAGCACATCACACACATACATCCCTTTATGAATGCCTTTACACACAGACGATCATAAAGCGCTGTCATGGGAGTCTCACACTCCTGGGTCCTCTGCAGGAACTGGAGGGCCATCTGGTCCCCGCAGGCCAGCGCTGCGTCCTCCTCCAGTCAGGCCAGCACTGATCTGGCACTCCACTCCTACTCTCCACACGTGTGTGTGGTCCAGATTGGATGACGGCAACGATGACACAGTCATTCCTGTGGGTGGCTTGTTTTTCCAAGGTTACAGCACTCCCACCCCACCTGTGGACAGATCTGAGGGAGATGCTGAGTGGGCTTGCAGTGAGATACTCATCTCTTGTACTGGAAAGGTGACGCACTGCTGGGGCAACAGCCTTCAAGCCTCCTTTCAGAGGAGGATTAAGTGAAAAGATACTTCATTTTTTTTTTTTTTTTTTACATAGGCCTTCATTCATTTTACTATAATGTAAGACAAGAAAAAGCAGCAGATCCTCACATTTGAGAGACTGGAACCATCAAATGTTTGGCATTTCTGCTTGAAAAATGATTCAGTCAATGAATCAATTATCAAAACAGGTGCCAAATAATTGCCTGGCGACGGATTGATCATTTCAGCTCTACTTGTTGACGATTAGTCTGTTGATTATTTTTGAATTGATTAATCATTTAGTGTATAAAATGTCAGAAAATTGTGAAAAATGACCATCACAATTTTTTAGAGCCCAAGGAGACGTCTTCAGATTGCTTTTTTTGTCCAACCAAAAGTCTAAAACCCAAAGATAACCAAATTACAATTAGAGCTGCAACAGGTAGTTGATTAATTGTTCGAAAGAAAACTAATTGGCAACTGTCTTCAATCGATTAATCATTTGTCATTTTTCAAGAAAGAATGCAAAACATTTAATGGTTGCAGGTGCTTAATGTGCTGCTTTTCTTGGTCTTACTTTATAGTTACTTGTATGTTTTGGGGGTTTTGGCTGTTGGTCGGACAAAACAAGACAGTTACTGACTGAATCGCCTTGTCCTCTAGGATATTGTGATGAGCGTTTTTCACAGTTTTATGTTTTAGAGACCAAACTATTAATCAATGAATTGAGAAAATAATTAGCAGATTAACCTATAGGATAATGAAAATAATTATTTGCAGCCCCATTTAAACTCATATAAAACAAAGGAAACCAGAGATCACATTTGAGAAGCTGAAACCAGCAAATATTTGGCAGTTTGCTTGATAAATGACTGTCAGGACGATGGACTAGTTGTTTGTTGCACCAATTCCAAACATGTTGCATTACAGAGGCAGCATGTGTGAAGGCACACACGTGAGGGTTGGCTGTCCTGTCAGGACTAGGGTGCGGCTGCTTCAACGGTGCAGCTGTGATACCCATCTGAGCGGGCAGATTTTCCACAGGGGGCTCTAATTTACTGCTTTAGGGCTCCGGCTGCCTGAAGTATGATTTATCTGCGGCCCACTCAAATGAGAGCTTTGACACAAGATGGATGAGGAGGACATGGGCTGCCTCAGTCTGCGCTGCTCACTGGTCCATAGGCTGGCTCTTTTTACAGTCGGGATATGATAAATGATATTTGGTTTTACCCTGGGGGCTGGATTACTTGTATTTCTTGCATGAGACAGACACCTATTTGAATATATCTAATGCAGACCTGTAGGACTGCTACTCAACAGGCTTGATAATAACTACAAATCTCATGTGTGGTTTTGTTTGCTAGTCCGCTTCTTCTGCATAGGAAAAGCACTCCCTCATTTCAACCTACGTGTATCTCTACAATGAGTAGCTGGAGTAGAATTTATTGTACAGCACAGATGCTAGTGGGCAGAACTGTGGCCCAAGATGAACATTACTCTGCCTAACACACTATCAAGTGTGAACTCATAAATATTTCATGGGAGTCTTCTTGGAAGGTCAAATGCAGGATTCAATCTTCAGTCAGTCTGTCATTGAGTGAGCGGCATGCTCTCATCTGGTCCTTGGGGGTCTGAACACAAGACTGCAGCCCCTGCACGGTTTCATCGACCCAGGCTGCCTGGCCCCTGCAGCCAATCAAAGCCTATTACCCATTCCGGTCCCCACCCCCATCACGAGACCCCTGACTGCCCATACTAATGTGATACAGAGCAGCCAGATGCTGTTGGGCAACAGAGGGAGGATTTCAAAAGGTTAACTCACAACGCATGACCCACATCAGCGCTAGCTGCTCCCAGACCTCACTGAGGACACCACTGCTGTAACGCCCGTGGGGGGTTAGGTCATGTGGTGTCTCTGTCTGTGCATACCACAGAGTTCAAGTACTGAGGCACACACCATCCAGATTTAGCATAATAATCAGATTATTAGGTGAACAGAGCCAACAGCGCTGCACAGATTTATGTCTGGGCTCTGCCCTGCATAGAAGAGGTGTTTCGGTGCAAGCAGAGCACACACACTATCTGCTCCAGTGTCTGACGGTATGCAGCATTATCATCAAAGGACGTAGGGGAGAGCCATAAAGCCAGCTTGTGTGTATCAGAGCAGATGTATTGTAGGATACCTCTGTGGGCAGCAGGAGCCACGTCACTCCTCTCCTCATAGCAACAGTACTGTTGACCTACATGCTTTCTACACAGCCCACTCGCCTGAGGTGGTGGAAAACTATGCAAATCCATACGAGATATCGACTGCCTCGTGCATTTTAAAATAGTGCATACAAATTATGGAAAACTTGCATATCGGATTCCCAGCTAATACATGCACGCTTTATCCTGCAAAAAAAGAGTAATTATGGTACCAATTAAAATGCGTGTTAATGAGTCTAAATCTCACATTAGGTCTGTGTGTAAAATTAAAACTGCATACAACAAAGTGCTTTTTCCACCCACAATCATTCACTATTTTATTGGATGAAACATGATACAGTTCTCAAAGGGTTTGCAAATGCAACAACGCAACCACAAGCCAGTTTCCGTTAAAAAGCAGTAAAGCTTCAAATTAACACGGCAGCAAACTGAAACACTAGCGGTGTGCGTTACCTGTTAAAACCGTTTAACAGCGTTGAGAGCAGGACTTTTTCCTCGGCTGAAGTGGAGGCACCAGCACTAGCAAGGCAGTAGCTTGCGCAGTCATCTCCATAGCGGGCAGTGTCACAACCCAACCAACAGCACAAACTACTACCTCAGCCAGTGCGTGGTCAAAATGCGAGAGAAATGCCAAAACGAGGACATTAAAGAAAAGATTAAAAACAATGTATCGTTAAGCTAAAGAAATGCAACGCCTCGACTACAGCGACATTCCCATGCAGCCGCCGGAGATGGTCCGTCCTCTCCCGCTTCGCTCCTCTTCTGTGCAGACTTGAAATAAGAGGGAAACCCCGCCCAAGCAGACCTGCTCCCTCCGCTCTCCTCCTCCTCCTCCTCCCTCCTTTTCTTCAGCGCAAACCACAAAACGGTCCTTTCCCCTCATATGACCTACTGGATGATTCGAAACTCGGGCTCGGGGACCTCCAGGGGACACTGAGAGGAAGCCAAGGGTCCCTGCAGCATGCAGTGACGGCTAACAGTGTATTTTCGTGTATAGGCACTGAGCACAATGGTTTTCAAGTGTAAAGAGGTGTTTTCTGTTCCTCAGGTTTCCCTGTTGTCACAATAACCCCACCTACTGTACAGTACAAGGGACTAAACACCTGAGCCTTAGTGTTCAAAATATTCTTTTTAAAATGTCCCTTAAACTTGGATAAAATACTAACACTGGGAAATACAAATAAATATATGTTGGACTTCTGTAATACCACACCTTATTATCCATGCATGGTATATAATGTGGTGGTATTTGGGGAATTATATCAAGTGTGTTCATAAAATAACTACACACCATGGATAACAAATGTTTCTGTCTTATGCCTTTCAGATAGAAATCAAAAGTGTGGGGCCACATTACAATAACATTACAATGTGATAATCTTATACTGAAATATTAAAATTAAGTGAAATTCTGAGTCATTACAATTAATGTAAAATTCAGGTGTCTTGTGCAATAGGTGTTATGCACAAGGTGCATTTCATTTCCTTTTTATATTTCTATGGCTGCTGTTTTGTTTTGTGTGGTTTTTAACATTTTAAAACATGAGTTTGTTCTTCAGTTGTGGAACTGCCAAAGGGTCTGTGAGTGCATCTACTGATAGGGTCCTTTCTTCAATTAAAATTCAAAATTAAATGTATAAAAAAAACATAAAAATGAAACAAATATAGAATCAAATACATTCTTTTCAACAATTGATTGTTAGAGAATCACAACAAATTTGAACCAGGACCACCTTGATGAATTATAATAGGTTTACCCCTATGGTGCTGGTGACTTTTTAACGAGGTTCAGCCAATATGATATTGAAATAATTCTAATGCCGGTTTTAATAGCTGGACACTACGAATATCATTTTTAAATAAAAGGGAATGTTGCAGGGATATCTTAGCTGACAGAAATGATCAATATAAACTCCAAAGAACCTGTTGACTATGTTTTTTCATCATGGACGTCACATTCTGAGAAAAAAAAGGGACTGATATTAATAAACAGATGTTTTTAAATGAATTTACTTGTGGTACCATAATGAACTTAACATGCATTGTAACTGAGCACACTCACAGCACAGAGATGATTGTAGAATCGTCCCATTTATTTTATACAGACAAGTACATCCCTTCTCAGATGGCTGGCTAAAGATGACATGGAATGTTACAGTAAGATTTGTTTTCTTGCATAAAATCCTCACTGTTGAAAATGTTGCAAAAGTCTAAGTGTTCATTTTTGAGATCAATAAAGCCCCAGTTTTTTGCATTTTTTTCCTTAATTACATCATCAACACTATCACCACACACTGTACATCGACTCGGCCTCATCAGGAGAATAAAACAAACTAAACCCGGAGGCAACACTGCAATTTTTTTTTAAATCTCTGTAGTTAACACAAGAGTGCAGCCCGTCTGTATGAGAATGGAGGGGGCAGAGAGGCGTTATCAGCTCACATGAGAAGCATACAATGATGCGTATGAAGGTCAGGGTCATCGACGTGGTCCGAGCGGGCCTCGAATCTCTGTTCACCTTGGGTTGCTTCATGTCACCGTAGATGGGGCTCACGTGGAGTTCATGTCTGTGCACTTGTAAAGCACGTGGGTCGAGAAGACACATTCAAGATTTCTCCATTTAAAAAAAACACAAAGAGCTGAGAGCGAGCCTGGTCAGGACTCTCCATTCTGGACTCTGGAGACGGGTGGCTGCATAAAGTCTTTAAAGGGCCCCAGGGCCTCCTTCAAGGCTGAGCTCACCTCAGACGAGGAGCACGTAATGCATTCTACCAGTGTGGGGTACAGGGCAATCACTTGAGCCCATGTGTTACCATCCACTGCAGGTAGTAAACAAAAGAACCACAGAACAAGAGGGAAAAAGAATACAAAGGAGGAGAGGGGATGGGAGGGAGAGGAAGAAGAGAATATGAATTGTGATAGAAGGCAATCAAAGAAATAATTTCCTTGATAAAATTCCCAAAGGCGTATGGAAATGAGTTTTGCTCTCGATAAAGGACGATGTAATGCAAACATCTTGAAGGGCACTTCAAAAACATCATTTCAGAATGTCTCATTTCAATCTATTGTGGCTTTAAAAAAAAATAATTTCTTGTAATTGACCTTCCTGGAAACATAAACAGTTCTACCCAGATTGGAGAACTCATTTGAAAATTGGTCCCAACTGTACTCTGACACATTTATCTGAAATTAATAGATGATAGATATAGTGGCATTGTTGTATTTTTTAATTTTTTTTTCATTGTGTCACCTCTTTCCAAGATCTATTTAATCCATGACACAGTTTGATACTCACCGTTTTCTGGCTGTGTCTTTTTAAGCGAGTCCATCAAAGTGCTGATAGCTTTCAAGACAAAGATAATCTCTGTCACTTGTTGCCTAAAATGAAAAAGATTAAAGACCTTTATTAGCTACAAAAACATACAGTACATAAAACCTGTAGATGTTAGTTAGATGATGGGTGATAAAAACAAGGAGAGAGGGTGAGCGTCAACACCTAATTTAGATCTCAGATTTTTTCTGATGAGAGCTGTTGAATGCACCCCCATATGCAAAACGATAAACGTGTCTGTCACAGAATAAGTTAACAACAAACATGCCAACATAGAAAGCAATTAACAAAGTTCATGGAAAAAGGTCTTTTTTATTCCACGCATTCTTTTTCCTTGTCAAAAAGTGGAGCCTACATTACCCACAATGCAAGCAGCTTGTTCTGGGGACACAAAAGGCTTTATTCAACTTTTATCACATGCAGTAGTCCCAAAGACCTGTAAACACACTATGATGGGTAAAATTGGTGGAATTCCCCTTTAAGTATGACACAGATTTCTATAATGTTACCAATTTTACTCTGAAACCATTTTCGTATTTTCATATTGTATATATTTTGCTCTTTAAGTTCTGCTGGGTTTTTTTTATATATGTTTTAAAATGCAATCATGATTTTCTCATTCTTTACATTCATATGCATATTCATTCATACAACATATTTTAGTTTTTAAAATGTTGTTTGTCTGAATTTAAGTAACCTTGCATTTGCTATTCATTTTTCTGTTCTGTTCTATTTTTCTGAACTGCCCCCAACATCCCTTTGCCATTTTCTGTACTAATGGCACAATTTCCCCTTGGGCATCATTTAACTTCCATCGTGTCTTAGAAAGAAAAAAACATATTGCAGAATGAAGAATTACAACCAACCCTAAAATGTGGTGCCAGTGTGTAACTGGATAAGACAGTGGTTTTGTGTTGTTTACAAAAGAGAAAAGGAAAAATGATGGATGCGTGGCTGGAGCTGGCGTGGTCTTGGTTTTGCATTGCTTAATGTCTCAGTGATAAAATCATGGCACTAACAAACACCAGTGTTTGGAGATGAATTTCTAATGGAGGCATTTGTCTAAAAACATGTTAAAAGAAAACAAGTGTTTTTGTCCAAAGCAGGTGCACCATGTATTTAATTCAGAGCTGTGCTGTGGGGTGTACCTGGGTAGGGGGCAGCGTCCGCTCAACCTCTCATCCTCTACGTATCGTCGGAGAACATCCTGGGATCTCTTGAGGAGCACAGAGAGCGCCATACGAGAGATGTAGCCCTCCTGCGGGGTGGACACCTTGTTGCTGAAGGAAAACTGCAGCAGCGTCTCGAAACACACCTTAGAGAACTCCTCCCTCATCCGCACATCGATCTCTGCCTCTGTCAAGAGGAAACCATTTACATATTAGACATTTTGCTGACACCGCTCACCAGAGTGATTTACCATGAGTGGACAGACAGGGCTTTGCTGTCTTGCTCAATACATGAAGAGATTGACAGGAGCCATTGTTGATGATGAGCCACAGGGAGGGCTTTTGCAACGAACCAAGGACTTAATGGCTACAGTATGATTACAGCACTTGGCCGCCCTGCTCTCCCATGAGTGTCAGAAATGACAAGTAAACAACACAGCTGAAGTCAAATTATTTTAGCTGCCAAAGTTACATCTTACCTGTGAATGAGGGAGACTGTGAGTGAATGGAGCCTCTATTGAGCATAGCCATAATCTGGCCAACAAAGTCTTTGGGGATGAAATTAGCAAACGGTAAAATCTCTGTGCTGATCAGCTGGACCACCTAAAATGAAGAGGACACAATGATGATGTGGGCTACCTCACAAAATCATGTTGACATACTGCGCGCTAGAAACAAGTATTTACCTCTACATCGATGGCTTCACTCTTCTGAAATTCCTGGATGGACACGTTATCTGGAGGTGTGCTATAAAAAGGTAAACCACCGAAACAATGAGCCTGTTACTCAGAACTTCCAAATCGTGCATACTTAACTTGAAGATTGTCTAAATCTGTACCTTTTGGTAAAAAGAAAGTCTTCAAAGGCATTGGCCAGCTCTGGCCACATAGTGTCGAACTTTCCAGACGAGGCATGCTGGCGTGCCACCGGCAGTCCAATAGACAGCACCTTGAGCAGAGACGAAACGGCGAGCTTCCAGGTGCTCTCTGATGGACAGGCATACTTCAAACCCAGGGGCATTCTTAAAGTCTTGAGGGTGAAGGGAAAAAGAAAAAAAGAGACAGCAATAACAATAAGTCATGAGACTAAAACACAGAGAAAGACTTCAAGATAAAATCCATAAAAGTGGAGTACCACAAAAGCTTTTCTCCTTCTTCTCTTTTATACTGAAATGTGAGACTTTCATTCATAGAGTTAACATCAAAGCAGTATTTCAATCTTTCACATCTGCTACATGTAAGTCTTGAGATCAATACCATGAGGTCAGACAGACAAGTGAAGTGAAAGTTGCCCAGAGGCTGGTGGACATCGACAGACTCCGCAGTGATTTCAAAATATATCACAACTTACTACTTATTTTTTTACACCGATCCTCTTGGAAAGTAACTCACTCACAACATTAAGTCAGTGAATTCCTCACTTATTCATGGTAAGCATGTATGCCCCTTAGGAGCTGTTAGAAAGACATGGCATGACTACAGACAGAACACTGAACTAGGATCAGTCGCTCTTCTTATTTCTACAATACTGCTGAACTATGTTGGCTACTTCATATATATTGTGTCTGTTTGCTATAACATGCAATCATTGTTTTTTTGCCACTTTGGGGCAGTGCAACAAGCTGCAAACACAACACTGACATATTATCACCATATACAGCTGATATGATTAACATGTTAGCAAATACTGGCTGATTTACACATAAGCAATATTAGCATTCATTTGGACTTAAAATAGATAATTAGATAAATGTCCGTTCAATATTAAATCTCCGTTTGGTGGTGGGCATGTATTATACAGTGTGTTTTTCACTGTAAACAGCTGCCTTCTGTGGCCGAAAACGACTCTGATGAGAGCAGTGAGAGAGAACCAAAAGAGTAGTCATGGGCTACAAAACCAAAACAATGTGTTAAAAGAGGCTAAAAAGCTCAGAAGAGTTCGGTGATAATTCTCCGTAGGTTAGTCACTATGAGCAACCCCTTTCAGATACATGTAGTCATTTGATCCATTGTGAATACAAAAATATTGATTATAGCAGCTTTAAATCAACACTGTGATGCCAAAGTTGGTGCTTTGCCTTAGTCAGCTAATGGAAAACGCCTGTTTTGCTATGGGATGCGAGAAGTAACTTGCTTAAAAGTTTCATCCCACAGATAGCAGTGCAGCAGCAGTTTTCTCCTCGGTTTTATTCTGGGTTAATATACTCCTTCTCATAACATCACACCACATTTTATGACTGCACAGGGTTCAACAATAACTCGTGCTCAATGGGCGGCCAGTAGAAAGTTGTGTTGAGAAATTAACTTAATAAATCATTGTCCTTATTTGGCTAGTGCTAAAAAATTAACAAAAAACAAACAATTCAGTGCTGCCTCTATAGAAGTGCTTTGATATTGGTTACATGTTCTGAGAGTCTTTATTTCTTTTTTATATTACATTTTTTTAATTGTTTTTCACAAATATAGTCTTGGAAAACATAGTTTCTATCAATTCCAAAACTTGACTGAAACCATGAATACGCAATCCTGGTGAAAATACCTTGATGATGTTCTGCAGAACCTTCTCATTAATGACAGCTTTGTGGCATGCTGTTTTATGGTACAGGTCCACCACCACCTCCAAGGAACGCTCAGCAAAGGGCACGTAGTTTAAGGCAACCCATTCCGCCTACAGGGGCAAGAAGATTTAACAAGAGAAAAAAACAGGGGTGGACATCAGTCAAACTAATTTGAAAACAGTTATCCCTACCTTTTTGGCAGAGCCACATTGAAAGCAGTTTTTAAAGGCACACTTTGTATAAATATACAAGTAACACACAAATTTATTTTAAAGTTACAGTGACTATTAGTCCGCTTCAAGTATGTGAGTACCACAGCTGAAATGTTATAGCCAAACAAATGCCTGAATGCTACAAAGTGTGTCTTTAAGAAATATATAACAGAACCACACATGTGCATGAACATCACCAAAAAAAAAAACACAAAATCAACTGAAAATGAAACTGCACAGGGACTGTGCACACAGAGGCATAACCACCAGTTAGTGGCAGGCAGGCATGTAGTGAGTGAAAGACGCAGATGAGACGTGAGAGCCTACCATGCGGTGGGATATTTCATCTACCGCAGAGGGTAGGTCGTCACCATTCAGCACAGCTTAGTACAACTATAAAGGGGGCTGAAGGAGATGACGGAACTCACCGGTGCAAACAGCTGGATCTAAAATGGTTATCCAGTGAGTAGTTCCAAGAAACAGAATGAGAGAAGATCGCAATTAAACTGGTGTTTAAGTTGTATTGAATTTGCAGTGGCTTGTTGGCTAAATGAGATTCAATGACCAGGACTGATTTAGGAAAACAACACTCACTCCTAGCTCCAAGGACATTTGAGGCAACACTGGGTAAAAGCCAACAAGGCAATAAAGACCACCCATAACATCTGTTTGGCTGGGTGGGAATTTTGTTTGACCCTCTCACTTAAACAATTTTAACAGATGCAGATCAACAAGTATGTCCAGTATAGGGCTGCGTCTGGACCCCACATGCAGGACTGACAAGACAGTCAGGATTTGAGACAAGCAAACATTTCTTAGCATAATTGTATCGGCATGCCAGTGTTAGATCAAGACAACTCTCATCATAGCACCTGCTGGATTTTGTAAGTTTCCAGAACAACAAGGAATACAATGTTGTGAAAAGACCTCTCTATTCTATGATTACTTCATTTTATAAATGAAGTAATCTTGCTCAAGATCACTGGGTTCCTTGGAAATAAGTGTTTGTTTGTATTTTTTATTTGAACTGTGTTTGAACAGAATATTAGTGAAACATTTCTCTGGCGTGCTGCCAGCAAGATGGAAGCATAAGGGAGGGAATATGAGGAAGAAATGGCTTGGGGCTACTAACGGGGGTCCAGAAGAACCTGTCAATCTCATGAAGGGCCATGATATGGGCCTCACAAGGACTAGACTGAAAGAGGGAGGGAGGGGAGGTGCTTCATGAACATCAAAGAAGAGGGATGATCTTGTTGTGAATGACTGAAGAGAGAAGGGCAATGAAAAACAGGGTACACCATCCAACATTTTAATGAAACAAACTGTAAAAAGAAACAAATTGCAAATGAAAACCAAGCAGTTAAACGACCAATTCCATTTCCCCCCTACCTGGTTGTATTTGGCATTGGCCACGTGTTTGGTTTCCATCCTGCCGTACTGAGGAGGCTTGCAGGAGAACTCCACGAAGAGTAGCAGCTGTTCAAAGATGGCTGGGTACATGACCTGCAGGTTCTCCGGGCCCACACAGATGGCCTGCAGCAGGGAGGGAAGGGAGGAACAAACACTGCTGACATCCACCACGGGAGTGCATATTGCATAATTTAGCAGACTGACACATTGTTTACTGGGCTGAGTTGACACAAAATGGGAAGAAATAACTTTTGGTTGAAAGAGGGTGTAAGGGTCTGCATTTCTCAAAGACACGGTATTCATGGCAGAGAGGACTGGAGTTGATGTATCAAGTCAAAGCGTCAATTAAAAGGTACAAGGAAATGTTTTGTCCCAATTATATTAAATATATCAGCCCAATGAAAACACAGGAAAAAAGCAGTGCTGAAAGTACTGATTCGAGTCACATTTGAAAAACAATTTTGGGCTGTTTGGTTAAACAAAGCAAGCAATTTGAAGACATCACCTGTCACCTGATGGGCACTTCTTACTATGTTTTGACATTTTAAATGCTAAACATCAGAATAATTGATTGTGAAAATAATCATTAGTTTCAGCCCTTAAAAAGTCATCTGTAGTATTGGGATATATAGGATAAACGCCACATTAAGGCATTAGGGCTGCTCCCACATAATACTGCAATTTTGTAGGGGATAACAATGTTTTCCACCTTTAATTTATCTACTTGACTCATTTTAAGATTATCTTTTGGCATTTTTATATTTCTGAGAGGGTCAAGTAGAGCGATGGACAGGACATTTGGAGAGAGAGAGAGGGGAGGATGATATGCAACAATCCCCTGCCAGATTTGAACTAAGGACGTTGTGGTTACATGGTACGTGTTTAGACTCCTAGGTCAACATGACACCCCACTTGGCTCTTATTTTGAAGCTATTTTGTATGGTACATAATGTATAACATATGTTAAAAGCCTCTTTGGTACCCATATTTTTGTTTTCTGACAATACATTTCCTTTGCCCACCTTCTGCAAAACATCCAGAGCAGTGAGCACAGCTTCCTGCAGGCTTGTGAGCACTGCCTCAGTGTAGGAGGGGAGGATGAAGGGCGAGGCATCACTGCTGATGGGCACGGACACGGCCCCATGGAGGATGACCCCCAGCTTCTTCAGATCCTCCATACTGAAGTTGGTTTTGATGTGCTGGTAGAGTGCAGGGAAAATCTGGATCAATGCTGTGAGGAAGGGCTGGCTGGGGATGAAGGAGAGCTTCTCTGTCGGGCCACTAGGTGGCTTCGTGCTGTCCGTTCCTGTTCGATACCACGTGTTCCACGCTGACCACCACAAAGCAGAGTCTTCTAAAGCCGACTCCTCCCCTGGGGGAGGGGCCTGCAGCTCAGCGCCGTTGTATCGTGTCAGCCGCTCGACTAGCGAATCTGAACGCACCAGGGGTCTGCCAGGACCAGACGCTGAGAGGGGGTCAATGAGTACTGGGGGGACGCCCATTGCAGCGAATGCATCACCTGCTTTGTCTGAGTCTTTAACGGGTGTAACAATCTGTAGGATCTCTTGAAAGCTCTTGAGGGCCGCCAGGGAGACCTCATTGTTTTTGCTGAGAGCGGCTGACTGAATGTGGTTAAGCAGCACCTCCCAGGCCTCGAAGAAATCGCCTGCAGATACACAGCAAAATGATGGGAGAGTGTGAGACTGCCAATTAGCGGTATGTGTCAACTGTAAACAACTGTGACAATTAGCACCTTCAAACCAACATGAGGCAACTACCAGAAGTTCAAAGAGGCCACATAGTGAAATAATGGCCAGAACCGCATGTTTATCAGTCGCAAACACCATTTCCTGTTAATACATTTTGTCAATATAAATGAATGACATACAATCATCCTAGGAGGCCCATGCGGTGACATTATATTGCCAGCAACAGTTATTAATTTTATCTTGGTTATATGTAGGAAGAGCAGCCATCCTCTAAATGATTTTACGCGTAGTAGGCTGAATGTGTTGTTATATTATGAGTCACCTCTTGTAATTTGGCACTGGTTAAAATGCTGTTCAGAGGGATGAGTGCAGTTAATGAGGAGCTCATGTTTTATCATTCATATCTCCCTGGAATATTAATCCTGTACGCATGGGGCTTAACATGATTTAATGGGTGGTAATATACCAGTAGAAACAGCTGGGCCGTTTCCGGATTTTTGCACACTTGGCACAGATTTATGAATACATTTCAACATGTAATTTTCATTGTTTACTTTTCGGGGGCAGCTGTGGTAAACGGTAGCAGTGTGCCACAGTCTGCCATATGTGCATCAGCATCAGATGCTGTTGCTGATGCGGTTAGGTATCAGAGCAGATTATGCGTGGCTCACCTAACTGCTGGAGGAGATAACGCCTCGTGTTGAAAATGCGCGCCACCCCGGCTAGCGTCAGCACCCACGTTTCTGCCCACTGTTTTTCAGCTGTGTCGCGTGAGTGGTGGATGAGGATGTTCCCGCCACCGGACTCAATCTTTTCCTTGTCTGCCGTGGTGGATGACGTCCTCACGCAGTCTAGCAGGTGGAACAGTACCTAGTGGTGACACCAAGAGAGTTCAACCAGCTGCAATTTCTGTCACAAAGTGCATACTGGTGCATTCTGCCAATAACAAAGCCCCAAAGACAGCCTATTTAGAGTTTGTTTTTTGTTTTGTTTTTTATCTCTGAGTCTATAGTCATTTAAAACAAGATAGCAATTACAAAGTAGTAGTAATATAAAGGTCTAAAGTAATACAAAAGAAACTTAGTTTGGATCTTTTGATATATTAGATAAAATCTGAGAAAAATAATACATTTATTGGATTTGGACAAGTGTGTGAAATACCTTTTTTTCCCCCAGAATGAACCCCTTTATTTAAACAATATTCTGTACAAATAATATGAATGACAGCCTACTTCACTGTAACTAAATCAAATGACAATGACAAATTCTTGTATGCTACCTTCCAGACCACAATATGCCATGTTGGCTGCTGCAGCAGGGTCCCGTGGGCAGCGATGGTGGAGAACAACGTCTGCCCAGCGCTTTTGCGCACAGCGGGCCGTGGGTCGACACACAGCTCGCCCAGCTTGGCGTACAGGCACAGCCACAGGCAGTCAAAGGGAGGGGCCGGGTGGAATGGCCTGTTCAGGGTCTCTCCTTTCTCCTGGGCCTGCTTCTGCAGAGCTTCCTCCTCCCTCTCCAACTCCTGTGTGATGGCATCGCCCCTTTGGAAGAAGTAGTCCGAAATGTTCCACTGTGGGTAAAAGAGGAAGTGGGTGTAAAGAGTGGGGGCATAAATTGGACAGGAAGGTTGGTAAAATGCTTCTGGCGGTTTTGCTATCCTATTACTATAAAGCAATCTCACAGGAACTGCCACACTCCAAGAGAAATAATCCTGCAAACCACAGATCAATACTGGGTTTTGCATGTCCTGAATACTGTATAAAGTATCTATGAAATGTCAGCGGAGTGGTTAAGTGCTGTTAAATTAGATAAAATAATACGAAACAGGGAATTATGTGATATATAATTGTCTAATCATATTAAACATACTATGTTTCAGCTTTAAAACTATTGGAAAAGTAAAGAAAGAAAGTGTCCAACCTGTCACTCCCCCATAATAACACTTCATGTAGTGCAGGAGTTTCTGTTATTCCCTGATTTGTTCTCCATTTATATTACCACATTCTCTGTTAGCATAGCCCTGCTTCACCTTTATAGTTAAACACATTCACACCTGGGATTTGACCAGTAAAATCACATTATTCGACTGGTGGCAAACATTACGGGAGAGTAGAGAATTTACCACTTGCAGGAATCCTGTCTGTGTGTCTGAGCATAACACTTAAGACATAGAGACCACAAGAGAGGACATCTGTTATCTCACCAGTAAGCCAATGGAGGTGAGGCTGATGTTGAGCTCCTGGTTCTGCAGGCCGAAGCTGCCGGCTACATCCACAACAATCTGGAGGCACGTGCAAGGCATGGTGGGCAGGAAGTCTGTCACCACCAACTGCAGGCACTGGAAGGCTGTTCGGATCAATGACTCGCTGAAGGGAAGCAAGAGACATGGCGCGCTTTTGGTTGAGTTCAGTTTCTTGGATTACTTGCAGGGTAACCGTAAATTCGCATTTACCATAAAATAAAAGCAATTTCAGCGACAACAAACCCTGTAAAGCCCTGTCTGCTTCGTCCATCTTCTCCCCCTCCCTTGTGCTCTTACCCTTGATCATTGCGGATGGCTCCTATGACACCCAAGACGAGGGGCCAGCCGGGCCCCAGGCTGTCTCCCTGGCTCTGTAGGATCTGCAGGACACTCTCCAGCTGTTTCTGCCGGATGTCTGCATGCAGCACGTTGGACAACTCCTTCAGGGGGTTCAGCAACAGAAGCTGCAGCCGCTTGGGGATGAAAAGAAGGAGATGGTAACTGATTTGTTAACTGACAGACAATTATCTGCAAAGATTACATTCTTACTTTGTAAATTATACTATAATAACAACACTGCATAGTACACATATACAATTAATATATTCTAAATTTAGAACAGTTGAATGTGGTGAATGCATCTAAATCATCTTTGCATCTAAATCATCTTTATTAAACTAATTTATTACATCAAGTTTAGGGAGACATATATGGGCAGGTGTAAGTCTAATGAAAGACGCCTTAACATTTGACTGGTTGCCAAAATCAATTTAAACTTACTTTATACAATTAGTGTTGCCAGTACAGATCACTTTTTTGCCATTTGGAGTTGATTGTTATAGTGACTTTAAACTCGACAATACCTAAAGTGATTCCAGTAAAATCAGGGCAGATATTTTTCTGCTTCTTCTGACAGTCATTAAATGGAGTCATAACTGTATTTTTTTGATTTGTTGTAACATAATCAAACAATGGATTGCTTGCATAACCCCAGTTCTCTGAGTAACATGGATGACATACAGACAAGTACAAATTAAAGTAAAAAAAAAACCTGAATAAATGAGTAGGGAAACATAATGAATGCAAATGCTTGTTAAAATGTAGCAGACATTTTTCTTTTAATATATAGTAGCCATTAAGGGCATTTTGGCCTTTTTTCTGATAAAAAACAAAACAAAAAAACAATGACTATGAATTAACATACCCAAGGAAAGCAGTTTGAAAACCCAAAAAAGGTCTTTTCATTTTTGCAACATTTATTTGGGTGATTGGTAGAAAATAAACATTCAATTTGTACCCCTTAAACAACCCTCCCCCCACCACACACACACACACACACACACTTAATTATAACATACGATGGTTGGATGCAGTCACTGTATTTATAATGACATTATTTTAACACAACAACATGCAATGGTGAAAGCTTGTCCACACTGCAAGAAAGGCCTTGAAGAAGTGATTGTATTGGGCATTTCTACAAGACAGCCATCATTTTTTATGGCTCTGTGCCGTTCTATTAACCTCCACACAGTTCGTCTGCCCTCTTTTAGATAAGCTCTGTGCCATTCCCTTTATCTGTCTCACTAAGGTGAAGGTCACAGAAGGTTTGTGAGTGACAAGAGAAAGTGACTGTGACAGTTCTGTTTTCCACATTTTAACCATTTGGCACACACTCTTATCTATCATGACATACACTGCAACAGTAGAGGAGATTTCTCAAATGTTAGCATTACAAACAACCAACATTAAGGAGTGAAACCCAGAGAAGACACACAATACATACAGTATATCTACAATAATACTCCTGTGTCCCTACAATGTTCATATGATAGAGAAAGATAGATAGAATGTTTTTGACCACAAACACCTGTAGTGTTGGCTACCTGATTTTGGGCTAGTGGAGGGTCGTGTTTGTAGGCCAGGCCAGCTTTGATGAGCGCTGTCAACGCCTCGGCCCCCCACTCTCTCATCCTGGAGTTTGGGTGCTGGCAGACCTGCAGGTCACATCACAGAGAGACAAAAATGCAGACACAATGCGCACAATGACAGATCTGATGCAGAGGCTGTCAAAAACAGTGTTTCCCGGCAGTGCTCACAGTGGGTGGGTGAGAAACAAGTGGGTGAAATAAACCACAGACTGTGTGATAGAGACTGGGATCCCCTGTGATAACAGGATATGCTTTGACAGACAGTGTAATCATAAAAAGCTAGTATAGATACACATGGAAAGGTCGGGCTCAGCAGACAAAAGTACAAAGTGTGGTACAAAACCTGCCTTCTGCTTGAAGAATCCCAGTAAAAACAAAATATTTTAAGCTCATCTGGGATCCAAATGAATCATCTTTGGTAACAAGTTTTTGCTTTTATGGCATCAGACTTTATAATTCCAAGAGGAGAAAACGTTGTATTACTTACAGGCATAAAGAGAGACTGCTAAGTAGATACTGTAGCTTTACATCTTCAGAACCCAGATGGTCCATGTGTATCTATTTAATAATTTGGCTTCCATAGCCCCTGCATGATCATTAATGCTTCACATTTTAATCTTAATCTTTATCATAATGTGCATCTGTAAATAAAGACATAATAAGGGTGATGTAATTGTCAGATTTTTTGCCTTTAAAATATAAAAGCTCTGAATTTGAAAAAGCCTGCAAAGAAAGATAAGCAGCATTTTAACCAAGCGTAAAATATACTTTGCAGGTGCAGCTTCAGATTCTGATTCTGTGACAAATCAGAGCTTCACGTTGCATGATTGTGCACAAGAATGTAAGGTAGCGGAGCAAATGCACTGTGGACACATTTTGACAGAGCGACCTCTCAACTGCAACATGTTGATGCCAGACTGAGAAGGAGAAAGAACAGATTGGAGAAAGAAGAAAAAAAAAGAAAATGGGAAAGCCAATGATTATGGAGGAGGGAAGTGAGCTTACCTTCTGCAAAACAGACAGGAGTGCAAAAGAGAAGGGAGATAGACAAAGAAAATGTGAAGAAAACCTCTAAACACACACCTTTACACACACATATCAAATGAGAATCCGCTTACAGATATGAGGACATAGGTGCCAATAACTACAGAGAGTGTAGTATAAACTACACGTTAACTTTATCTACAGTATATAGCACTTTACATACAACACAGTTGATCCAAAGTACTTTAAACCCATACCGTTGTCTTTCAGTTCAAAAAGCAGCAGATGCAACTTTAGGAAAACATTTTCAAGTATTTTGTGCTCAAGTTGTATCATCAGGGAAAGTATGCATAGGGATTTTCTTCTTTCTTTCTTAGAAATTTCTGAAAATTTCTAAAATTTCTGAGCCATCAACAAAAACTCTGGTCAGGTTCCATATAACGTACACTCAAATATGGGGGCAATTGTGCTAATAATAGGGCTATAACGACCATCTAAATTTCAAAAATGTTGAAAATTATTTTGAATAAAAATCCGCTGAACACGCTACGGCATGGAAAGTTTCACCAATATGTAAGAACAAAGAGGAAAGAGGAGAATCTTGCATTCACTACAACCTATTGGACATTATCAAGTCCATCACTCTGATTTTATCAAAAACTGTAATACTAATTAAAACTTTCAACCGTTCGACAGCTTGTTCAGCTTTTTTACTCCTTCATGACTAAACCACTAGACTGGAGCTCTGTCTCCATGTTGCCGCTTGCAGCTATAATTCCATTTCATTTTAACTTTAGGGGCTCATATGCTCCAGACTCCATGGGGGAAAAAAATGACATTCTTAGCATTATTAGAGCCTTGGTTCTGGGGTAAAGTAACCAAAAGGGTCTAGCAGAAGGGGGCAATTTAGGGGGCAATTTTGACATTCTTTTACGTTATAGCTGTCATTTTAAGAGTTTGGTTCCAAATGTTTCAATGACATCTCCAATGAGATCATCAGCACTGGAAAAAGAGACAATTACTGTTGCCAAATTTAAACAAGCATTACTATCTAGCTCCAGTTTAACGGCTCAAATTCTTTATACACTTTTTGTTCTAAGTGAAATAAAGTCTAATCAAAGTGTAACCAGTAAAAATTGCAATTGCACTTCTAAAGTGACTGCAAGGATATTGTTGTATGACCTTGGTTGACAAAATTATACCACATTAATGAACTGCATATTTCATCTGCATATTACACTGAGTTTGAATGAAAGGTGGTGGCAGTGTTTTAGAACAGAGCTCTTTATCTGCACCTTGTGGGATGTAGCTCTAAATAGATGTTACCTCCAATAAGTGGCCAGTTAGGGGTCTCCACAGGATCTCTATGCGATCCATGTTGACAAGGCCAGTCTCCAACAGCTTGGCCACAGCAAACAGAGAAGGTTCCTGAAAACAAGACAATAAAATATAAACTTTATATAAAATACTGGACACCGTGTACCAGATCAAATGCATAAGAATGGTTATCTATGACAGACAAGCAAGACAACATTGAATAAATACCTGTAAAATGTTATAAAGAAGTGTTACTCTTAGCCTACATTTGACATTTTTAACCAAAGCCAAATAATGACATATCCAAAAATCAGTGAACCAAGTTTCACCTAATACTAAAATACAGAAAGTCTTTACCTTGTTGTTTCCATAAGCCATTTCCATGGCTTCCACAGAGAGGGAACAGAGAGCGTTGATCAGGTGATGCAGGGACACATCATCCAAGTACCTAGAGCACACACAAAAATCCATATTTCATATAATATATGCGCATTTTGCACAGCATGAATAGTTGCAAACTTAAGAATTCTATAGGAACCACTACTCTTCTATATGTTATTCTTCAGGTCAGTCCAATTAATATATGAAGATGAACAACTCCTTTCTAAACCAGAGTAGACTAATTCAAGCTTGAGATTTTATCATTCATTATGTCTAAATGCCTCCGCAAACAACAAACGTTTACTGAATTTGTGGACACAAAAAATGACAATTTACGCCCATATGGTTATTATTAGTTCTGAACAGAAAATGTATCCCCATTGACCTTTACCAGCGGGTATATTTCCTAAAAAAAACATCTACTGGACTATTTAAGAGCATAGGGATAAGTAATTGGAGTTTCTATAATGAGTGTTCGTTTTCACAGATGAAGGACTGGTTCTTACTGGGAGCTCTCGAATAGTCTGGACAGGATGTTGGAGATGACAGGCAGGTCTGTCATCACGGCTGTGGTCAGCACCTGTTTAGGTTAAAGACACAATCATAGCCAGTTAGCTCATCGCCTTCAACAATTAGGTGAAAAACATCCAGTACAATGCACCCTCAACACACAGTTCCTAAAAAAACTCACTGTACTAGGTCCCTCCACAGCTCGGCCAGGCTTCAGGGCACCGCCCAGCCCGGGCTTCAGCCCCAGGATCCACACTAAGTGCTGGGAGAGAAAAGTGAAATGCTGAAGGAGAGTTGAAAAGAGGAGAAACTACATCTACATCAACTGATGTGGCCATTAAATGCACACTGAAATACTGATGACTCAAAATCAGCTCTTGTCTGTTTCTGTAAGTTTACAAAGCACGCACAAAAAAGCATTCATAACAGGTAAAATGACACATTTTGATAGTTTGGCTTGTAAAAGTTATTCTTGGCAGGTCATTTCTTTTCTCATAAGCAGTGCAAGTATACATCCATGCATGTATAAATGTCATTTTGCCTTATTACAAGAGGAAGTGTACATGCACGTGTGTGTGTAAGAGAGAGAATGTGGACTCACTGCCTATTTAGCCTCGTCTAATTAGATGAGTGTGTGTGGTTACGTGTAAACGTGTGGTACAAGGTGCTAGTACCTGTAGTGTAGCCAGTACCAGCTGCCAGGAGGTGCCCAGCACGGCCCCATGGCAGTGGGCCAGGTTCAACAGGGTTCGCATACACTGGATGTTCTTGGCAGTCAGCTGACAGAGGGACAGACAGTTACATTACAGTACATTTTAATGCACGTCATCAGGCATTTAGCTGATACACTTCTCCAAAGCAAATCACAATGAGTGAAATAGTAGAAAAAGGGGAAATACATGCACATACAGTAGTGTAAGTAAGCTAAGACCAGAAAAAAACAACATGTTAACATTATTATTACTACGGGAAGAATTCTAATTACAGCATAATGAGTCCAGGTCAGGGTCAAGGTCACTGCCAATGTATTTTGAAATGTTATTGCCCTCAAAGGAAATTTTGATGCACAGGCTCACCTGACCTGCCTGTGTCCCTTACCTGAAGGGAGCCGTGAGAGAGAAAGTGTGTCTGTTTTTATTTGTTATTTGTTTATGCATATTATGCATATTAATAACACAGACAACCTGGTAAACAAATGGTTTGCTTTGCATTTTATTTTATCTGAGAGTATGTGTGTATTTCGTGTGTACCTACTCAGAGAAACTTTGATTTTTTGTGAATGGCATGTTTCAGTTATTCTTTGGGTTATACTGTATCTTAGATACTGTAACTCTAAAATACCAAAATAAGACAAATTTTGGTACTAGTTAAATCATAGTTCAAGGTTTGTCTAGTTAAGTTTATTTTGGTCTTGATACAGTGGAGCCCATTTGGACTTGTCTTGACTCGCACTCAACTGTGCTCTGTCTTGTCTTGGACTTTGGTGGTCAGGATTACAGCTCTCTTTTAGAGTATTCGGGGTATTTATCCTCCCCAGCAGCATCAAGTTTTGCTTTGATTTTGCAGCTGCTAAATGGTTTATGGAAAATTGTTGTTTGTATAATTTGTCTTGATTATAAAATGTTGGTAAGCTTTGTTTTTGGAAAACTGCTACATGAATTACATTATTAAATGTTAAGTGTAACCATAGCCTCTTCATAATTGTGTGTGCCTGCGTGTCTACTCCTTACCACCACAGTGCCCTGGGGCTGGGCGGTGAGTGGCTGGCCCACAGCCACCACCTGCTGATGAGATTCACTGGAGGGGCTGATAATCTGCACACTCTGGCCTTGGATGGAGTAGGCTGTGGAGAGTACACACAGATAAACACACATGCAAACACACACCCGCATACACAGGAGTCAAGTATTTTTCAACGAGAGTCACTAATATACACAAACAGGTTTTGTAACAAGCTTACGACATGCAAGAAAAGCTTTCTTAATTAACTCCAAGGCAAACATCCATCGAAAGTCGAGACCCAATTTGCCGGCTTTATCTCTACAAGCTAATATGCAAATAATGAATGTCTGAGTGGTTGGTTTGAGAGCAGCTGTGTGTGTGTACGTCTATGTTCCCTAGACACATTCTCCTTGGTGTTCCTAATTAGAAGCCACAGTGAAAAGTTATGGATTAATGCAATAAGAGTAGGGCAATAGGGACAGGCAGAGTGCCAACAGTTAAGCTCAGTTTAGCAGCGTGCATGTCTAACCATATGGGAGATGAGACGTGCTCATTAGTTTAACATAAATACACATGACCAGAGGCAATCCTCAGGGTTGGACAGGGAGACCTTTAGCTGTGTGTGGTACAGTTATGTAGTGGATTTCGTGTTGCCAACATTAAAGCAGGAATACAAACATGCATACCAAACTCAGCCCCAAATGGTTTGCAGTATTATCCAGGTAATTCTGTATGTGTGTGTGTGTGTGTATACACAGGCAATAAAGTATTTGGATGATGTCTTGTACAAACAAAAACAGGTAACAGGACACCTGAGGTGCTGCTTACACTGTGTTTTCCATGTTGTTTTAAGTGGCATTCTCAACTGAAGAGCCGTACCTTTGCTGGAGAGGTTGGCGGCGTTGCTGCTCAGAACAGTCAGGGCGTAGTGCGGCGGCAGAGAGGCCTTGCAGATGGCTGTAATGAAGGCATCGCGGGGCGTCACCAGGCCCAGGCGACCACACAGCGAGGCCATGGTCAGCTCTGCCTTTAGGATGTTCTCTGTGGCTGTCTCATCAGTACTGAAGAAAAAGAAAAAAAAAAAAGACAAAGTGAAGAGTGCAGTCTGATATCCAGTACATCTAATAGTATCTCTTTGTACTGTCTGCTGCAATTGACTGCTGTTGTGTCATGTGTCAGCATGTGTACTGTGTAACTACTTAAGTGGCAATGTGTACACCAATTCCATCAAGGCTGATTGAAAGATTATTATGATTCTGGAGAGAAGAAGTAGAAGGTGTGTGATGTATTAAGACTTAAGTTAAATCTTTATCTGAGTTTTTTTTTTTTTGGATTGAAAATTGCAAACTATATTCATCTCAGACTCAGGATAGCTAATAAAGTTGTGTGGACACTATATCTTTATCTGTGAAGGCAAAGTTTGTGCTTGGCTTGAACAGTACTTCACATTCAAGTTGCTTGTAGTGCCATCATGCAACACTGAATTAAACAACTATGAAACAGTCTATAAGACCATTTCCTCTGAACTGCATTGCTAGAAATCAGTTAAGAGTTCACCTCCTGTCAGCTATTGACATTTACAAACACACAAACAAGAAATACATTTGAACACATTAAAATTGTTTGTTTTCAACTGTGACATGCACATATGACAAATCAATGGATCAGTATATATATATATATATATAATTTTGGGATTTCCTTTCAGGACAATTCATTCTCTCCTGCTTGATTCCCAAATGTGTACATCCAACATGACTGGTGACTGCAAAAGAGCAGTTTGTGAAAAGGCAGAGGCCATTACCTGGCGTCTAGTAGCAGAGAGAGAGCAGCCAGTAGACCACACCAGCAGGCACTGACCATCTCCTCCCACACCAGGTGGGCTCCTGAGACAGAAACACAAAGCATTCGTGAGTTTATTCAGGAATCATTTCACTCCAGTTTAGATGGTATCCATACACTATTAGACATACCTCCATGTTTGATATCTTATTTGAACAGATAAAAATTCAGGCACAATGCTGACCACCAGGGGTCATAGAAGTGCTACCAGCCAGAATCCTAATGGGTTTGGCAATCATGCAGTAAAACACATAGACGTATGTGTAAAAACATATGTGTACAGTTTGCACAAATCCTCTAGTATTTCCCCTTAAGATGTTGCTTTTCAGTTTACTGCACCTCTTCAAGCTTACTTATCTCTTTATATTTAATTTGATTGGTTTATATCCTACATTTCACTGCATTATCAGCACCTGCATGTCTTCCTCCTTACACTTCTCCCCCCCATCCATTCTCACCAGATTGTGGCTGCCACTCCTGATCAGGATGAGTCTCCCTGAACTCAGCAGCTGCCTCCTCCTCCACAGCCAGTTCTCTTTCGATCATGGAGGTGATGCCCCGCACCAGGTCCAGTAGGGCACTGAAGGCCACAGACATGGCATAGCCCTCCGGGATGGACGGGGGCTCCACCTTGTCCAGCATCTCTAGGCTGGAGGATGAAAGAAAGGGACAGAGCAAATGAGATGGAGTGTGTGTGTGTGTGTGTGTGTGTGTGAACTGCATTTTGTCCATAAATTATAAATGTTACAGGGTTCTCCCATACATTTAAATGTGTGTGTTCATGGGTGTATATGCATTTATCACCAGTTCTTTTCAGAGTTCAATCTTGACATCTAAACACTGTCTCCCTCTACACAAATTACTGCTTTACATCAATTGCCCAAAGTATCCAGACTCCTTTCTTATTAATGACACGCACCATCAATATTTAAACAATTTCTGTCAATTCTGTCAAGGTGCAAAACACATCTGTTACCCCTTTGCATCATCTAACTCTTCTCTGCCAGAGCTAACCATCAGAAGTGGATTTAATGCCTGAAGGTATAACAAGACCACAGCTTTTACCTGGATTCTGTTGGTTTGTCTGTTATAGAAAAAAAGCAGCTGCTGTTCTTTCACCACTCAGTGTTTAAGACACTAAAAGCATCAAATGTGCGTGCCTAACTCTCCTTCACACGAAGGAAAGTCAGCTCCATGCAGCCTCCAAAACTAGCAGCAAGAATCCTAATTACAGCAAATAGATGTCATTACCATCAGAAAGGGCAATTTAAACAACACCTCTCTTTGTTGCAGGAAGGCCTCTGGCTATTGTAATTCCCTGTATTTTAAATCTTGTTTTTCTGTGAAAAACCAAAGACTAATGACAATAGCATTTTCACTCCTCAAGAAGGTTTAAGCCTTTGATCTCTTCCATAGTATGATCCCCTGTTGTTTAATACAGAATTGTTTATCACTGCTTGCAGGATACAGCTAACTTAATAGTGATGCTACAAGCTTATATTTATGCCACTTAGCAACACAGAGATGGTAATCCCTACAACTGTTCACTTGTTCTGTGTGTGTGTAACAGGAATTGAATTTGTGATGTAAAGAAAAAGGATAAAAGGAGTCAGAAAGGGGAACTACTTAAGTCTGTGTGCTAACAGTACTTACTAGGTGGCCTTGGCGCTGCCCTGGACACTAACAGTCATAAGTGGGATCCATGTACCACGGTATTCAAATGCAGCTTGGGTGGTCAGGTTGCCGCTTACCCCTCCTGTCCCTGGACCGCCCTGTGCTGTGCCCTGGGCCCCCGAACCCAAGCCACCTGGACAGGAAGTCAAGAGTGTGGTGGGGGAAGAGTGGATAAAATGAGTCAGAGAGACAGAGTGGGATAAAGCACAAGATAAAAACAAAAAATATAAGATAGCACACTTTTGCTACCAAATATCCACGACATTCCCATGACTACTTGTGTCTGAACATCAGGTGTGTTGATTTGATTTTGAGTATTTTTCCTTTTCACTCAGGATATATCAATGAATTTCTCATCTAAATCTGAATTTCAGGTGCATTTGAACAAATTTCCTTGACAAAAAAAAAATCAGTGAACTGACCAGCCGGCGCACTGACGGCAGCAGTGTTGCCCGCATTGGGGACGATGAAGAGGGACTGGATGAAGGAGCCTAGGGCGTTGACAATGTCTCTGAATACCTTAGTGGAGTGCTGCTTCATGTCGTATGACTGGCAAAACGAACTGAAAAGGAAAAAGAACACAGGTTTTAGTGATACAGTTTCACTAGTACAGAACTAAACTGTGAAAAACACAATTTTAGGTTAAATATAAATGTATTATTCATTCATTCATTATAGATTAAAAGTCCAGATGGCTACATAATGATAGCTTATGTTATTTGGATGGTAGAGGAGAGTGTGTACCACAGTGGTATGTTCTGTAGATTTCTTTCCCTGCTAAATAAGAGGTAGATAAATCAGCAATTATGGAAACATTAAGCTATCATGACCAGATACATCGTACTGTTTGGCTGTAAACTGAAGAGTCATTAAGGAATGATTACCAACAATCAAGCAGTGTGAGGCACAAAACACCTCAAGTCTTTTTTCACTCAATGCAGCTGTGGAATGTGAGTTACCATTTATGTAAGACAGGAAAAAAAGAACATTTTAAAGTTTTGAGGCTCATTAAAAAAAATGTGCCATTGGTTTTGTAGAGCTTAATATTGCTTACCGTAATAAATGTGGATGCACACATAACCTATGGACTGATTCCACAGCCACAGCTCTCAGCCACTGTGGCTTCTCCCCATCCAGAAACTTTACCAGCAGAGACAAGAAGATCTCACACTCAGTCACCTGCAAAACAAACACACACATATCAGACTTGGGACAGACATTTGGCCAGCTTTGTCCTGCAACTGGAAGCTGGCCTCTGGCAAAATCCCTGAACCCCTTCAGGCTTTGATGAAGTTAGTCTGTGGCTTACCACACTTCTTGATGGAGGCAGGCAAAAGACACATTTCCATTTCAAGGACTGATAGAATATCACTCAATAAAAACAGCTGCAAAGCTGAATTACACAGATGCAGCTAAGCTCATTAAAGCGCCTGGAGCAGAACTAAGACAAAACTACTACTATGTTAATCCAATGTTAATCAGACCAGATCAATTAAGTGTATCAGCTCTGTGGTGAAGTAAAATCCCTTGGTCATAAAGCATCCATCAGGCAACAGTTCTGGCCAGCCGACCATCACTGCAGACTGCTCCCTTACCAGTAAGCTGTAGAAGTGCTTGATGAGGACTGAGACCACACGCAGCAGCCTCATGCAAATGGGAAAGTAAGGTTTCTCGACAGGTGCTGGCGAGGCGGCGCTGCTGCTGCCCTGCCGGAACTTGATGTTGGGCGAGAAGAGCTTGATGACCAGGGGACACACCCGTTCCTTCAGCAGGAAGCTGAACTCCTGGTGCTGGGTAGGAAACAGAGAGAGAGAGAGGCCCTTTGGGATCAGATGAAATTCTCTAACTAATAAGTGTCCACAAAATTGGCCATAACAAGGCTGCATGTACCTGTAGGAATACCCCGGGAAAGTCATTAAGAACAGACTCCAGCAGCTCCAGGCCAAACGTCCGGGTCATCTCTGTCATCCCCACCAGCCAGTAGGGGGCATCAGCGTTCACCAGCTGGCACAAGTCCTGTACGGGAGTGCACAACAGCATTTTAAACAATGTCCTACACACATCACAGTGGTCGAAACAGTGCAGTCACTGAGTTCTGCTGAAAGGATAAGCATGATCACACAAAAGTGCAGCATGGGTGAGGAATGACATGACAAGGGACTTTGAGACAAGGGACCTTTGAATCAGTAGAATCAGAATATCAGTAATTTCCAGTTGTGGTGACTATTTTGATTTCTTGTCTCCAGTCCACAAAGGATGAGATCGTGAGTCATGTTTCAAAACCAACTTGGCCCAAAGGTTTCACCAGAAACTGCTGGGAAGAGGGCATGACAGTGTGTAGAAGGATGCCGCCCCCTGGTGGACATACCTGGAACAGCATGTATGCATCTTTTGCACTGGGCCTCAGGGTGCTAACAGACCGCCTGTTGGTGTTTCCCTGGACAGGAGGCGGCTGCTCCACAATGCCTGGAGGGGATACAATTTATATTTTAGGCATTTAAGCAACGCATTGAGAGTACAACAGTAAATAAGTGAATGAACAAGGTAAGTGTTAGTACAGAGTAGGGACGTTACTGTTTAATCAATATTAATAGTCAATGGCTAATTTATGGACTGATTGATAGATTACTGGTGTTGATTGGCCTCCTGGACTCCCTATTAAAAATGCTGCCACAATTAAGTAGATGAGGAAAACGTTATAACTGATAGGTAGGATGGCTGAAACTAGCAAGTTGAAAAACAACTTTATTTTCCTTAAAGGGAAGTGATAAGATTCTGTTGGCAGTAGTTTACACTGCTGCTGAAGACAAGTTTTGAGCTTGACTTCCCATGAATCCTATACATGACCTGTATACTACTCTGTACTCTCTATGTAGACACCTCTCCATCAGCGCAGTGTCGCATGAACTGATGCTTAAATTTGCTGTAAATCTTCCATGAGATCAAATTTCTGTGACAATTTCGCATCCCGTCAATATTTCAACTTCCATCTCTACATGTACTCCCCATTGTCCTGAAACAGCACCAACGCCCTCTGACCTTTGAAACGCTCATCCTCAGCCACCATCCTTTCAAAGACCACAGTGACGACCTGTCTGACGGTGGCGGCCGCTGTGTTGTTGGTGATGTTGTCCTTGGTGAAGTGAAGACGGAAACACAGCACAATGGCCTGGGCAGGGACAAAACAAAGTATTATGCAGCATATGAATAAATATAGTGTATGAACTAAACTAAATATTGGTGTCCTGTAACATTTAACAAAAATAGTGTGAACAGAATGAGTCTGATAGTCCATATAATTTGGCACTGTGTTATGATGTTGCACAAACTGGAGCAAGGATATTGCAAATATATTTATGTATGGGTATAACAAAACAGTATAGCCACAGATTAATAACAGATGGAAGATGACTCACTGAGAAACAGAACTGGGTTATGGTATATGCATACCTGCAAGGCTTTGAGTCCACATATAGATACAAGGGAGTATGACGTATACACAAACAGTTTGTGTGATATAGTAGTTGTACCTTGGACAGTACTTCATCATGTACGACTGTGTTGGTGGTCAGCAGGACCAGGACCGTCTGTAAAAGTTTCAGCTCCTCCAAACCGTTTTCCATCAGCTGCCACAACATGTTGATGATGTTCCCCGCAGCTGCCTGTCAAGTGCACACAAAGACCTTCAACTGTTTACATTGATCCTCATCAAATCTTAGCATATTACTGATCATCCACCAGTGTGCTCCCATACACACGTACTTGTAGTTCAACTCAGGAGGAAGTATCAGAGTTGCTAGACTGTGACAGCAAAAAGTCAAGCGAGAGCTCAGCCTGAGGTCACACAACGCCGAATCAAAGACATGCAAAAACACACACACACACACACACACACACACACACACACACTTGTGGGACCAGCTGGTGCTGCCTGCTTAGGGGTCACAACGTCATGGAGTTCAATAATACCAAATCTAGCTGCTAGTTAATATTACACCACTTGATGCTCACAGTAAGTGACACTGCATGTCCTTCCTAGGGTCAAGCTGCCCAAAATATAACTACCCATCACGCTACCCCTCTGAGCTCTGCTCTTTTGTGTACTACTGGCTGAAGTCACAAGGCTCATTACTTCAAAAACTGGAAGAGAAAAAAAAAAATCATCAACAAGAAACATGTTAATTTCCAATTCATAATGAGTTCTTGCAACTGTTTGGTTCTTCTCCACACTAGGACTGCAACTAACATTTATTTTCTTTACAGATGAATATGCCAATTATTTTTTAGATTAATAAATTAAGCATTTATAAAATATCAGTCTGAACAACAGTCCTAAACCAAAAGATAGGAAATATACAATGATATAAACAGGTTTCGTAGAGCTTTTTAAGAGTAAAATTCAAGCACTTTCAATGTACCTAAACCAAAAATTTCCAGACTCTCGGAGCCTTTATCACATTTAAATTGTTACTATAAATGCCAGGAGACAACCAACAAATATGACGACAGGATCGTTTCATTTTAAATATTAAAAGATTTTTGGTTTACATGAGTGACTGCATAGATGAAACACCAGATTATGTTGAAAATCAAGCATTTTTCAAGGAGTATATTCAAATTCAAGCATATTCCTAACCTTGAATACATAACGGTTTAAAATAAAGCATTTTCCAAACTTTCAAGACTTTGTACAAACCCTGTATAAAACAAAAAGAATCAGCAAATCCTCACATTTGAGAAGCTGGAAATAGCAAGTGTTTGGTATTTTTGCTTGATTAATGACTTAAAACGACTGATCCATCAATTTGTTGTCTTATTGTTTTCTGTCTAATGCTATTTGTTTCAGCTCTAAATCCACAGCTACATTCAAGATACTGCAGGATTGAACATTTAAACATAAATACATAACATAACCCTTTCCTCTGTTCAGAGAGTTGCTACATTGCAACTCCCAAACATTTCTAAAGCCAGGGGTTTAGATGCAATTGGTTCAGGATTTGGCTCAATGTTGACTCCGTTATTGCGTGTCATAGGATCATCCAACAGCAACAAGCTTGTATCCTGACATATTTTACTTTGTAGATGTGGTTCAGGGCCATACAAGTATTACTATCATTAGCAGTGTTTGCATTGCAGAGACTGATGCCAGATTTGGAAATGTTGACAGCCTTGTTCCTGGGCTGTTGTGCCATGAGTAAGAGGCAATTCAGTGTCTGTTCTGTCCTATTACAACATTTTCTTTCGAGATACAGAGATAACAGATCTCTCTCCTTCCCCAAGAAAACAAAATGACAGTAACTATCACCACATCCTCTCTACATGACAAAGTATCTGACTTGGTTCTCTCCAGTGACACCTTAAGAATCAATACTGAGGCAGTAAGAGTTTTGTTTTGTAAGGCCCTCAGGTGGCTTTTAAACCCCACAGTTCGGAGTTGCTGATGAGGTGGAGTGCTGCTGGCAGAGAGAAAAAGAGAGCAGTTACAATGTTCAATGGCTCAGAAAATGTGTGTGTTGTAGAATATGTGAAGTGTGTGTCTCTTAGATGTCCTAGATTTTCTAGATGTTTGTTGGGAGCAACAGTGTGACAACAGCCACTCAAAGACAAGGATAAAGAACTCTGGCAGAGAGCAGTAAAAAAAAAGAATAGAAAGACTAAATGCTATTTTAAAGGCAAAGAAAAACTCCAAAAACTTCAGACTAGCAGAGAAAATCTGCCTCACACACTCATGTTGAGCTGCCCTTGAACACGGCACTCAACAACCACCCACTCAATTAGGCCACAATAAAACTGTGTTTATTATAGACAGTATCTTTGAGGTGTGAAGATATGCGACAGTGAACTGACGTGGATTAGTGTTGAAACGATTAAGTTAAGTGAAGAAAGAACAATTTTGATAATCATGGTTATTTATGAAGCAAAAATGACAAACAACAGCTGGTTCCAGCTTCTCAAATGAAAGGATTTTCAGATTTTCCCTTTTTATATAATTGGAAATCAAATATCGTAAGGTTTTGGACTGTTGTTTAGACAAAGCAAGCAATGTGAAGATGTCACATTGGGATCTGGGAAACTGGATGGTCCTTTTTTAAAACTATTATAAATATGTTTATATTTTGGTTCATTGATTAATCAGAGAAACAACCAACAGATGGCAGTAATGGTAATTAGTTGCAAACCAAATGTGCATGATATTGCTTGAAAAGAGAAAAAAACGTGGTTAAAGAGTTAATCAAAATGATGTCACCACGTAGCCTGTCATGTCACACTTATGACATGTCTTATGAGAGGCTTTATTCTGGGAGAGCAGAGCACTTAGACTCTCCTACCAAAGGCAGAGGCTTTGAAGCCAATGTCAGCCTAATTAAATAAACGCCTGACATCGAAATGTAGAAAGCATGGGATGGCTTTTAATAACAGTCTATTACGGTGTATTAACAAGGCAGTTGTGCAGCAGCTCCAGGGTGCCAGCTGGGTTATTAAAAAGGTTAAAATCCTCTTCACCCATCATATAATTTTAAATTAAAATACATTTGTGTTGAAGAAATGATTGCAGTCACCCATTTCCTGAAGTGGATACCTAATTCCAACTAGTCCTTCAGGGCTGCCATTGCACACACAGATCATGTGGGTAAAATTCAAGCACTTTCATTGTACCTAAACTAACAATTTCACATCTAAATTGTTACTGTACTATATGACAACAGGAATGTTTCATTTCAAATATTAAAAGATTTTTGGTTTATATGACACCACACCAGATTATGTTGAGAATCAAGCATTTTTCAAAGAGTATATTCAAATTCAAGCATATTCCTAACCTTGAAAACATTATGGTTAGAATTAAGCATTTTTCAAACTTTCAAGACTTTGTACGAACCCTGAAACAACTGGAGCAGCGTAGTAACACTTGTTCTAGGCCAATTGTTTCCTTGAATACAGGGTCTGTGCAAGGACTAAAAGATAGACAACAACTGCAGGACAGAGTGAGTAGTGGAAGAGGAAGGGAGGGGTTGGCTCCTTTTAGATGTAGCCACCAGTGACAGGAATACATTTTGATTAACCACCAATATTTACATTGTCTAACTGGGTACTGATGAGTTGCATTGATTCCTATATTGATCTGAATGAATTACCCCTAGGACATTAGAAAGGATGTGCCTAAGGTGGTAGGTGAACTTAAATTTGCAAGCGTGTACAGAATGTTAATGTTTGTGTCAGTGAGGAGCCAGAATAATACAACTTACAACTTAAATTTGTTTTTTATTTAAATTATAGATACATTACCTAAGGGCCCCCCACACGATACTGAGAAAAACTGGCACAAATGATCTGTGGTCAGGCTACTCACTGAAAGGAAGAAAGGACAAGGAGCCCTTCCAAGACCTAAATATATGCCAAATCATTATCAGTGGGTTCCAATTAATATGCTGCCCTGGAGTTGCCCAACCAACCTTGTAGTTTTTCACTGGTTTACTGTGGAATATTTTCTGCGCCACAATCCAACAATAAATCATTACTTCGATCAATACATTTGTAATTGTAAAAAAAAAAAAAATTACCACAACAAATAATGAATGTTTACATCTTCAAATAACAAATATTCACATCAAATAATGAAAGCCAACCATCAAATAACAATTCAACAAACAATTTTTAGTTCTGGGAATATTTTTCTAAGGTTAGACGAACTGGTTAGGTCTGGCAAATTAAAAAGTAGCCTATGGTTACATAAGCTAACTGCATCAACACTAAACATATACTTGTATTGTGTTAACAAGATAAAATGATAAATACAACCAAGCCATGGACAGTTAGCCTCTTGGCTAGTATGTCAGTAAACATACAAGATAGCGTATTGTAGTTTCTAGTTATCTTCGCAATGTAGTGCAACACGTCATAAAAACGTAGACCATATAACACGTAAGAAACTCTGCTTTTTAAAGTTCTCCTTTCATACACCACCAATAGCTGCTCTGGAGTCCACTGAATGTGCAAAATCTTAAGGAACATATTGAGGTCTTGATCAATATGCATTTATTCAGTGGTTGGGGAATTGACAAGTGAGAAGCAAGAGTAGTCCTGTATTATTTGTGACAATCCATAATATCTAAACAAAACTAATATGTGATGCAGACAAAGGTGAAATGGCTAGGACAAACAAACGGCTGTGTTAAGTGATCAAGGGACTGCATGACCTCATCCACACAGAAAATCTGTCTCAAATTTCTTTTTTATAAAGAAATGTTCTCTACGCTCTTGTCCTTTAGAGACTTGTTTTCTTAATGACTACACGGGAAAATATATTCTCCACAAGGACATGTGTATTGACTTGGCCCTTTTGGAGATGATAATCCCCTTGTGTCATTCTATGAAGCAGAGTGACACAAGGTGATATATCCAGCTGAGAGCAGTGGCCTCTTATTGATTTCACTTGTTAAAACCACCTTACCAAAGGGGTAGATGAAGGAGGAAATGGAGCCTGAGGGATTTTGTGGAAAATCTGGGTGTTTTAACTGTTTGATGCTGGGTGTTTATGCCATTGTTAGACAAGATAATGGTATTCTGACTCAAGTTATACCAACTAATTTCTATTATTGTATTTCTCTAATATTTCACTGGCCTAGTATTCATTAAGAATAAAATGAATCTAGAAAGGCCCAAAATGTTTAATATTTCCATTTATGCTACGGCATTTTATTAAGTAGTAAAATATAATATTTATGCTCTAAGCTTTAGTGTACTGTATGTATATTCCAGCATTTCGAATATCAGGCTAGCTCATGGTCCTCACCTCAGATACCACTTCATGGGACATGAGTCTCTGGATGGCAGCCAGACACAGCTGGGTGATCTTTGGCTCTTTGGTGCCACAGCCCATCAGAAAAGGCTGCACGACCTCTGAGCTGTTCTCCTTCAGAGCTGCAGGAAAAAGGACAGAGATAAAGCTAAATGTCACTGTAAAGATTTGGGATATCTGTTAATATGTTTCAAACTGAGGGGGGAGATTTAAAGTACAAAGCTGCGGTGACTAGATTTACCTAGATGATTTACAATGCCTTACAATGAATATCAAATATAAAACATTCCTGTATAAAACACAAAGCACAACAATGCTGTTTTAAGAATCCAAATTAAAGCTTGTTAATATAATCTTGAAGCGCTTGATGTACTCAAATCAGTATCAGTATCAAATACTGGTACTGCAGAAGAAGGGATGGAGAACAAATACCATACCATGGCATAGATTCAATGGTCAAAACTACAGGATAAAATAACAGAAAGAGAACATAAATCCAATTACTTTTAACTATCAAAGCTTGAGGATATATTTGTACTGGGTTTTCAATCATGGTTAAATGGTTTACAACAACGTGTACAAAAAAGAAAAAGAAAATGAAATGATGATGTGGCCTTGATGCATTTGTGCTGTCTAATCATCACAGTGAAGCAGTGCTTTGCATCATTTTCACCTTTATTACACTGGATTTAGTTTCTTCAATGATTTACACCTGCACAACAGGTTTCACCATTCAATCTTTTTGTAACATCTCATTACGTTGCTGTGACAACTAACAAATCCATTCTGGAAACAAAGATAAATGAACTCTTCTGCAATGAGTTCCTGTCCAGTTTACAGTTAACAGAGGGGGCAGCTGGAGTCGGACAGACAACAGTCAACAGTGGAACTCGGAAAATGTTGACTATGTGTCAACTCTGCAAATGTTAATAAAAGCTGGACTTTGTTTATCGAGACAGCATAGAAACTGTTTCCTGTCTAATCAGCTAAATGGAGTCAATCTGGGCAATTAACAAACAAAGCTGAGGTATGCGCACTAATATATATTAATATGCAGGTCTCCTTTATCTTACACTTCACTAGGTGAGCAACCAATATGACAGCAATATTTTCTTTTGGGAGGAATCAAAGGCCATGTTCTTACAGTACACTGCACATGACTTGCCACAGGCTGACACCATAAAAAAGAAAACAAAAATCGTACAGTGGATTATGACCTTCTGTATGTCTCTTGTATGCACAAAAACAGTGTCATGTGAATATAAAAACATTAATAACATTGTTTGTTTGTATTCTTTCATTCATATGGGACAGTGCACATTAAATCAATATTTACACTATGAAAAAAGTGATGTCAATGTACCATAGTTATCGTTTAAAACAGCAAGTTTGCACCTGTAATCCAAAGCCACCTCAACACAGACAAAGCAAGGGAATACTATCAAGAATATTATCATTAACATGATCAAATACAATTCAAATAACTAAAAAATAGATACAATATTGTGTACAATATAATTTTCAAATCAGAGTGAAGTGCACAAGAGTGGCAACTAGATATTATCAGTTGTGGTCAACCACCACCGGTCTCACTTTCTCACTCACCTGCCAGTATGTCTGTATTCCTGGCTGCAATGGTCTTAATCTTCACAATGCCAGACTCTGCAGCCTAGGGGGCACAAAGAGAGAGTAGACATTTAGGTTAACATTTGATGCAACATGTATCAAAAGGTGCTGATGGTGCAGCACCACTGTGCTACCAGCAGTAGACACAACTTCTTGTAATGATGGCCACAGGGGAGAAACAGGAAGGCCTGGCTGCTTAAATCCGTTAAGAATGGGCTTCAACTTGAGAAGGATGTGCTATAAGAAAGTGATTTCCCCTGTGAGGTGTCTGGCAGGGGTGGGGTGGTAAGATACAGAAATGGGGGAGGGGGAATGTCAAGAGAGAGAAAGTGCAGGAAGAGGGGATGACACGGAGACAGACAAAATGTGAGTCAGTCTGTGTCTGTGTTAGAGAAACAGAGATACTGAGCATTTACCAGTCAAAACAGAGGCTGGTCTTATCTTTCTATAACAACCGCAAGCCACCGCAAGCCTGTCAAGATCTTCTCTCCAACCTCTGCTCCTCCTCCCCCCAGCATTCTTCCCCATCACTACTCCCTCTCCCCATTTCTACCTATTCTCAGTGTTACTCTTCCTTCACCAAATCAATAGAATATCTCCTATTCCCCGGCATTTTTTATTTGTCGTTACCATCAGAAAACACCACTTTTCATACTGCAATTAACCTGTCTAAAAGATACAATGTGCAAATGTCTACCTTGAGACAACAACTCTACTCGGTAAGTCAGCAGATTGACATACCATAACTACATTATTTATCTTTATTTTTCTTATGGCAACCTGCTGCCCCCATCTGCAAAGCCCACACATGGCAAGAAAGAAGCACATTGTGAACAAGCCCTGCCATAGATTAAGCAATATGGTTTTTCATTTAATGCTTTTTATCACTGTTGTTGATACGACTTCCTTGCAAAAAAAATGGAAAATGTAGCATTATTTCATTCTGGAAAAAAAACGTGCATATTGCAGCTTTTAATCACTACATCAGGCATAGGCTATCACTTGATCAAATATCATACATAAGTGGTAGCAGCAACGACCTCAACCAAGCAAACAGCCAAGGGGCCTACATTACCTTGATGCATTTTTCATACAGCCACTGCATGATCTGGCTTCATCCCGAGCATGCATGTATTACAAATGACTGGACTCTTAACTCCTTTCTCAAAGCCATAATCATCCTATAATCTCTGCACGCACAGAAACGCAGTATAAAATAAGACTTTTTATCTAAGTGACCATTTCTAGTCTAACACGGTGAAAAACGTCTCCTTAGATTAGAGAAAAAAGCTAGCAAAACATTCTATCAACACATTCTCGGTGTGTGTATGATATTCAAGCAAAACGTAATGATAAGCAAGTCATACTACTTTGGATTAGATGCCCTTGATGGGCAGAAATAATGCAATTGGCCTATACATCAGAGTGGCTGAAACATTTGGCCAACAACATGACTGTATCACTTTAACATGTCATTTGAACAGCCACAAGGTCGAACCATGCACTGTGGAAGTCAGCAATTCATAACCTGCTGAACAGTCGGTTACCTGGCAACCACTGGTTAGTGGGTCGGGCTGTTAATGCTAACTGTGAACTGGCCTATTGCCATACAGCTCCTTAAAAAGTTAATCTTCAAAAAATGCTAGTCTCCCTCTTCTCCTTTGTTCCTCAGACAGAGCCAGAGGTCTTTACGGGGCAACAAGGAGAACACAGAGCTTTTTTAGTCCCCAATAATTACAACCATGCTGTGGCTACTTTTGATATTCCCAGAGGCTGAGACCATAGTACACAACTGTAGCTATGAAGGATAACTGAAAGGACAAGTGGCAGAACTGCAAAGTCTGGGATAGTGGTGAGGTTTTTAAAGAAATAAACAACTGAAATGATATTTCCAGCTTTATAATAAAAGCCCAGGCAGTGTTTCTCTGGCTTTGCATTGGTCATTTAAATTTAGACCTAAGTTACAGCTGTGATGAGTTTAGGGCTGCCACGATTAGTTGACTGACATAAAATTAATAGTCAACAATTCTGATAATTGATCAATTGTTTAAGTCATTTATCAAGGAAAAATGCTAAACATTTGCTGTTTTTTTTTCTTGCCAAAATCACACTTGTGATATTGTGATAAAAAAACAACAGATTCACAGATCATGAAAATAATTGTTTGCTGCAGCCCAAGATGAGTTGTTCTTCAGTAGCTGCTGGTTTTCAGATGTCTTCACACCTGTGAACCTGTGATGCTCTATCAACGCAGATATACCACAACATAACCTAACTGCACACTGTGCTACAGCTGTCAGTCTAGTCAACTGAAATGAGTCACCCAGAAATTCTGCAGCCTGTGGCCCAAGGGCAGTGAGAAAGATGAGCATGTTTTCTCCAATCCAAGTTATAAACAGCATTTCAAGTCCCCTTCAAATACTTCAGAATTGAAACTGAGGGAATGTTGAAGGTATTTGTCGAGATATTTGGCCCCCAAAATGTTGTTAAATGATAATAGAGGGCTGTAAGGGAGGTGATTTAACAGCATAATATTCCCTGTGATTTGCTGAGGCTGATGATGATGATGAATCACAAAAGAGCATCTTGAAAAATTATCTTGAATAATCTCATCTGTCCACTTCACAACTCCTCAAAAAGATGTTTTTCTTCCCCTACTGTAGAATCTGCGAGTCAGTCAAACCAGCAAACCAATAAATGCCCCTAACTAGAAGCATACTGTTTTGAGTTTCTGTTGTTGAGCCTCAAGTGGAAACATGTGCTCCAACTTGAAACCAATGACAATAAATACCTGCATGTCATTTTTGTGCACAAAACCATATCAGTCTCCGCAATGAAAATCTTTTTTTATACTGACCTACTTCTTGATGAAATCCCTCTTTTTGCATATAAACACATTTGTCTGACCACTTCCTCAAAAAAGTGCTGTTTAAGCTTTCTGTTGTAAAATGTAGACATTACTTCTCCCTGAAAACTATCAGCATTATGAAGTCACCACCATGTGGAGGGAACTACCACTGGCCTCATGATGTCACTGTAACAGAAAGCAGAAATTCCAGCGCTATCCAGTTAATGGGTTATTTTATGGAGGATTTCTTTCATAAGTCTTTCTGAAAAGCTAAAACCAGTTCATGGAGTTTTTGTCTATATTCTAAGGTAGGTGTCTACGGTACTACTGTGCTGGATAGTAAAATTTGAAAAGTTTCCAAAGACAGAACGAAGATTAGTTTGTTAGCATTCAACAGCCACTGGCATGTTGTCAAGGCATCATGGTTGCTGTAGTTGCTGATTGCTAACAAAATGCTTTTTTCTAGCTTACAATCCTAATGCATCTTCAAATTGGCTTGGAGTGCATTGTTTACTAGGGCTGGGTATCAAACCTCAACACTTTTTCAGCACCAACCACAATGCGTCTGTAGCACTGTGTATCAAAAGTATATAAAGTTGGCATTGCATGCTTGGTCAGCTTCTTAGAGATTTGTTAACGTTTGGTTTGATTTGATATTTGTTGATTTAGATCATAACTTTGTAATTTTAGACTATTTTATTTAGTCTAAGTTCTGGTAGGCCTGCTTGTGTTAAGACAACAATAAACAACTAAATTTAGAAAAAGGGGGGTTTTGTAGATTTTTCTTTTGTATTAGTCAAACCAAGGCACTGAAAAAGTATTGTTTTGGTATTTGGTACCAAAATCAGGGACTGTATTGGTATCAAAATTGAAACATTTCAAATGACACCCAGCCCCCACCTCTCACACCTGTATTTTCGACTGTCTACTTATGATCAGATATGCCAAAACACGTTTTTATGCTTTATGCTAAGTTTAAAAAGGGCCTTAGTTACATTAACAATGGATTTTAGTGCGTTTGAGAAAAGTGACATGCATACAGTAAATCTAGTATGACATTTTTATCATTTAGGTCTTCCGATCTCGCTATGTAATGATGAACAGCACATTAATCATTTAAGTATTTTCCATGCTAATAGTTTAGCATTAGCAAATTGATTTTTAAATCTCAACACCCAGTAGAAAGGGACATTAAATGCTGGTCTCTGCTCTATAAAAGATGTCAGGACCAGGCTGTATCAGGAAGTGCTCAGTACTTTCAGTTCTTCTCCAGAGCCATTTTTTTGTGTGGAGATCCTCAAAACGGAACTGACGCGCATCTGAGTGCCAGCTCATTTATTTGAAAAGCAACATTAGTGAAGCGCATCACAGATTGACTTCCTCAGAATCATGCTGTGAGAGTCTCTAAACTCAGCAGTTTTTTGGAACTGACTTAGCACACTATGAAAAAAGGTTTATTCAGTCAGAGCTTCAGCACAATAGTGTCAGTTCACCAAATCCTCACTCCACGTTGCTTGTTATTTTGCCTTTGTACAGCCTACATGACCTAAATGAGTTGTGCTAAGCAAGCCATACAAAGGTTGCCCATAATGCTATCATTAATTCTGCAGGTTTTCCCCAAGCAATCACATTTCACTGTGAGCTGCATACAGCTGACAGCACCTGACTCATCCACAGAGAGAGCAGAGGGCTGGCTGCCTGATGTTTTTCCACCTAGGCAAAAGCAATCAGAGCACAACAAACAGCAAAGCCCTGGTGGTTTCACTGACTGCTACTCATTGAAAGAAAGGTTCTGAGTGTGAAACTATGATGCAGAAAAATCAATGGGACTCTTCTTGGCTCCTCTTAACCCAAAGAAACCAAAGGCTGTGGTGCAATGTCACTGTGGGAGATGGATTGGGAAACGGGGGAGGAACTGGAATGTCGACTGGCTGGGGAATGAGAACAAGGCTCCCTCGTTCTTCTTTCGCAATAAAGGAAACAATGCTTTGGTATTAAGTTTTGATCATTTACAAACAAACATGACAGTAATTAATTCAAAATGTCTCAGCAGCCAATTCATTTAAGTGCTAAAAATTTGGGTATGACAAACAAAAAGGCAATCTTCCATAAGAAATTAAGGAGCTTTGTTAAATAAACTGAAAGTCTTCTATTCTAAGATTTGTGTGCTGTTACAGGCCCACAAATGAGTTGAATTCACAACAGCCACCAGTACTCAGCTTGCTTGTAGCACAGTAACATCCCAGCAAATAATAAATAAATGATGGCTCAAATTGAAAAAAGTTGTTTCACGCACAACACTATAAACCAGAGTGTGAGTGAGCTCAGGTTGTGTGGGGAACATCAAAGTGGCTCCCTGCACTGCTGTGATCCCTGAGGGGAAGATGTTGGTAAGGACCAGGGAACATGGGTGATGATAAATCAATATTTGAAGGAGATGCTTCATGAGGCCCCTAGGCAAGGGCCAGCAAGCGGCCTGAGACGTGAGACCAGATGTATGCTTTTTGTGGTCGAGCGTGACCGCCACACAGCTCATTTTGAAGTTTCAGGCACTCAAGACAAGGGACTGAATCACTGTGCAGTGCAATAAAGAAAGAGGAAGCACTTGCTGAACTCTCTTCCTTATTGTACGGTTGTCTTTAACAAGGTCAGACCTGAGGGAAAACAAACTAAGCCAGTGTAGCCTGATATGTATTGCCTGCTGAGCTGGCTGACGAATATTTCCATGGCTTCAAAAACCCCACATACAGTGCAGCATTTCATCTAATGACCTGACCTGTGTGACCACTGTTACATATGCAAGCAAACAGTAAGCTTGCTATACCTGGGAATTACAGGGAATTAAGGTAAAGAGGCTCTGACTGAGATGGTGTCAGCTGAATTACATAATTTTTGGCAAACACTAGCTGCTCTCTGTGTGCATTTCAGTGACAATTAAATGATAGAATAATATCTACATGCCCACACAGTTAGGACATGCAGTGCGGTCAAACCATAGACTGTATATGAAGATGGAAGCCAAAACATCTTGATCGCCTCCTGGTGGCTGGCTGCAGTACAGGTCATAAACCCCACCCCCTCCATGTTAGCGGATGGAACATGGGCCAAACTGAAAAATCAAAGTACACGTCAAATAAAATTTTCCCAAAGATGGTTTCTGTCATTTTAGGTAGTTCTTATCATGCTGATGTATGTTCGTGTTCATTTTTCTGATAAGTTTGGTTTTAATTAGTTATTTGATGCTATAAAAAGGGGGTGTGACGTCATGATTGACAACTGTGAGTGGGCTCGCGATTGGTTCGGGCGGGTGTATGGGCGGGACCTTGATACCATGGCTCCAAATTAGGTCAGCAGCACAAGATGGCAGCGCCCATGTCTGGAATATTTTGGCTTCTTTTTTGTACAGTGGCGGGAAGTGGAGATGCGTCGTCCATCTTTATATACAGTTTATGGGTCAAACCATGACAGAGAGTGAATAGAGATTGTGTTTATCCAATATCATATGTCACCAGCCTGCAAAGATATGTTTATCTTTTAGCCATTAAATGAAAATACAACACATACCAGATGTAAATGAACTCTGACCCAGCCCTGTGGGGCAAAGTGGAGTTATAAAAGCTGGGTTGACTAGTGTCTTCTATGTGTGAATCTAACAATACACACACACTGTAAAAGGCCCTGACATCACATCTCCTTGTACTAGTCTGTTGTTCTCAAACTAAGCCATGATGTCACCAACACTGCCATACAATGAAGCCAGTCAGCAGCCGCAAACAGTAAGTCTTTCCAAGAAGGCATATAAAAAACAAAACACTTATATGAAATTGCTCTTGGCTGTGTCAATACTGGCAAGCTTGTTGTGAAACCAACTTGCGAATGTGAGATCCTAGACAGACAGACCTGTGTAGACCAAACAGAGGACAAAACATATCATCGCTGAAAATAGCTCACCTGAGCATTGTCCGCTTGTTAATGCACTCCTGCCCAGGTATTAAAATAAAAGCAGTTGGTACTCACAAAAAATATTTTCTCACTATATCTAACTAGCCATGCTGACAGTTTTGGTTTTGAGTTTCTGAGATATCCATCTCTGATTTCTGCAGAAGCTCCCACACAACGGGGTTGTATGGAAATTAGTTTGAGGTGCTCAAAGCATTGGAAAATGAGACCAACATGTCTAGAACAATGTCTTGTTTATTTAGAATAATTCACAGACCTTATGGTGCACAAGTGAGGAAATATACGTGTGTGTGTGTGTGTGTGTGTGTGTGTGTGTTATTTGGATGATTTGACACTTAAAAGATCATTTATGGGAAATATATTTCCGATGTTTGCATGGCAGAACAATAATGCGACTCGACTGTACAGCACCACTCTCTTACAATAAGGGACTGCAAAGTGGGGAATAAAACTATTGGGTAAACTGTAACTTCCAATCCATTGTCATCCAAAGGCAGACATTCAACAATATAAACAAAGTCCATTATACATTATTTCAAATAAAGCATCAAGGATTGGTTCAGCCAAATTGGAAAATAAATACTTTCTATCTTACCTATAGCCACTCAAAAATGGTTTTCATTTGCCCAGTTTGACCGTCTATGATGCTACTACTAGGCTAGAAAATATGTTTTTTGTGATTTGGGTGAACTGACCCTTAAAATGACCATACTTCTATATATTGTACAACAGTGGGACACTGCTAACTGGTGTGCCCAATGAATATGCCTCGTAAATTACCTGATTCCAGTCAAAACATGTAGCTAGCTAGGTTGGATGTACGTTATTATGTAAATCAAAACGTGGGTCAGCTGAGTTTATCCCCCCCTCCCACTATATGAATGCTTCACATCAGCCATATTAACCAATAGGTGTGACACAGGTCATTTTAAACACCTGTATATGCCTTTATTTGAACGCCTGGTTGGCAGGAAGGCCCAGCAGCTGACACAACTTTTAATTTACCCGTACAGTATGAAGACAACTCAGTGTCCACATCCCACAACAGAGTAGAGGCCCAGTGGTTGGTGGGGGAACGGGCTCAAACAAACAAATATGTAAAATCTGTATTATTAAGAATATAAAAACAGATTCACAAATGACACAACCTGCTGAACACCAAGGTAACGGCTCAGTAAAGCTAACTAGCCGGCTAACCTCTTTGACTGGGGGGAATTTCTTCTTGCACTCCATGGACAGAGACCGCAGGTCCGTCTGCATATTCTCCAGCAATTTCTTCACCGCTTCGGGACTGCTGGTCGACATCTTTGACGGCGTCGTCGATAGAAATCTCAATAAACTTCAAACGATAAGGAACGCGGGAGCGCAGTCGCCCCCCACCCATCCACAGCGGGAATATAATCCGTTGCTACTTTATTCGGCTCCCTTGGAAAAGAAAATAAAAACGCCGCGATCCATTGACACAGTATCCCACTTCTCTGCTTTGAGCGCCCGTGCGCAAGAGAGCAGCGATGACACCGGCATATGTTCCTCTTCTTCAAAGCCAGTTGACATTAGCTTCGTTAAGTATCATAGTTCCCCTTAATTTCTGTTTCTTAATGCTGCTCACTAATCGAAGATATTCGCCAAATTGAGCAGTCGTCTGCCATCAGCGGCCGTCAGCTCCACTTTCCTTCCCACAATGCTTCAGTGGACAGTGACACGTCACTCGGACTTCCGTAAACAGTGACCGATTCAGAATAACGACTACAGCGACCCCTGCTGGAGAAGCTTGATACAGACAGACAACGACATGCCACGTCTGGACACTTCTGCACAGTTAAATATCAACATGCACCACCTAAAGGCTAGGAAAGAAGTTGCAGCAGCAGTTATAGACAGCTGCTTTTTATAATTATTTTATTGTATAAATCATACAGTGGTGGAATGTGATTTATTCTAGTATCTACTGTATGATAACTTTTACTCTTGATAGTTTAAGTAGGCTACAGTTGTTGATAGTAGTAGGTTCTGTACTTCTACAAAATAAAAGTCAGAATGCAGGACTCTTACAGTACTTGTAATGGAGTATTTTTACACTGTGGTATTGCTACTTCTACTTAGGTACATTATCTGAATACTTCCACCACCACTGAAATTATATAACTAATTATTAAAACTCAGACATTAGTTTGACAAACTAGGATCTACAGAATATCAAATAGTGAAAACATACATATAATTCAGACTTTGGCTATGATGAATTTATAAAATATTTCCATTTCTAAACATGCATTAAGTTGCCAGTTTATTAGGTACACTTAAAGGGTATTTATTTTACAGTTAATCATTAGGTAAGATGGCATGCTCAAGTGAAGGGATGAGATGCGTTAAAGTAAGGTAGGAGAATTAATCAGTATGGATTTTGTTCATAAGACCAGGAAATGATATGTGCAGACATGATAAACAGGAGCACCCATTCCCTGAGGCTGCACAGTGACAACCAGAAGGAGCCCAGAGAGGCAGATCTCTATTGTGCCATAACAGTAAACAGACTGCACCAGGTTCCTGAGTCTCTTTTTATCCTGGCTCAGATTTCAGTGCTTTTTTCACTACATGGTTTTCAGAAGAAAATCTTTTTTTCTTCTTTTTTTTTTTCTTCTTCGTAATCTAAAACCAGCCAAGAAACAATTCAGTCTTTTAACAGTATTCAACTTGTAGGAGCTGCTCATCTCACAAGGAGCCCTCCACCCTGTTGCTTTTCATTTTTTTTAAGGCTGGTGGAGTTGTGGGCTCTCTTGCTGAAGAAGCAGCTCCTGTCCTCGGGGAGTTGGAGTACAAAACTTCCACACCTCCTTAAATCCTTTTGAATTGTGATGAAAGGGAAAACAACAAACAGCAGCAACAAGAGAGTAGCAAAGCTTTTCATACCATGTAAGTGAAGCGGAGTTACTTTCAGATTAGTTGGCTGCCTTAAATTAAGGAATGAATACTGTTGCAAAATGTCTGATCAAGGTTTGTGTAGTTGTTCTAGTTGAGGGTTTTAAATCCCTGCATTATTCGCATAATCATGGCATTCATTACACTAACTTGGCAATAACACTTTCCATATCTTCAAATATGTATTTATTATTATTTTAAGAGAATTATGGCTCTAAGAAACAGTAGACTATAAAGTGTTAATCAATTACACTACAACTGCCAAAAAGATAAAATATACTGTATTTTACTTTGTTGTACATGTAGCAACTTAGTAATATTTTGCTTGAAATGCAAAATTATTTAAAGCAATAATACTTAATAGTAATATCAGTTAATACTAAGATTACCTGATAGCAAAGGAGGTATAAAATATAGATAATGCACTATTATTCAAGAATGGGATGTTATTCTAAATGAGGACTCTATTGCTTTCTATTGCTATTGTCTTTTTTGATAATCAAAATAGATACATAAATTCATTTAAGATTAGTATTGAGCAATGAATTGCATATCCCACAAAATATAAATATATATTTCAACAGAAATGTATATTTCAAATGAAGGTATTTTTTATTCAGTCATAAAAAATAATTTTAGCATATAAAATGAATGAAACCCTTCAGCCAGCCTGCCCCGTTCACATTATCTAAGTGACACAGCTGTCTCCTTCAGGCACTTTACATTTTAATTTCATTAGAGATAAGGCAAAACAGACTAAATTAAAATCATGTCAATACTCAGAAGATTGAAAAAAAAAGCATGTAACATATTCATGCATCTCTGCAATATTCAGCAAAGCAAAAGAAATAAAAAAACATGAACAATAATGAACATAATAACGTTAATCTGAAAAAACAACAGCAAAGCTTAATTGAGTTGAGTTGTGGTCAGTTCTGTTAAATGTAAATTTATAATCCAATTCTTGCATTTTCAAGCATTGGTTATTAGTACGATTTCGCAGGATTTTTTTAAATTTTTTTTTAGAAAATTGTACATCCTGAGGTGATAACTCTCTGCCATATAGTAAATACAGAGCTGTCAGCATGATTGGATTGATGGATGGAATCCACCATATGCTTGTACTCTGTATACATTACAGAAGTGCTTTCAAACACACACAGCTTTTATTCAAGTGAACTTACATAATCTGTGCACTCATGTGACATTTCTTGTGCTCCATTCGCAGCAGATAGCTGTTCGAACCAATAAAGTAACTGGAATGTCATGTCAGACTAACTGAACATTAGAGATGTCCATAACAGAAAAAAAAATGCTTCCTTAGAAAGCAGACACGATCAAATGCAAATTCTTAGCCACTGTGTGACAACAATGGCCACATTGTTTGCAATGTACATGTGATTCTGCCACTGGCAAATGAAATGGTAACCAACTCTCCAACAAAGGAAGTAACTTTATGAGTAAGAATGCTGATGCCATCATACTGTAAGTTGAAGGCAGTGTACCGAGGAGAAAGCTCCAGCAGCAGATCAGCAGTTACAGGTCAGATGACTCTTAAAGTCTGTGCTGTGCCTGTTTCGCCACTGTGTCTGGTGAGGTATTGCAGAGAGAGATGGGATGGGGCCAGATAGAGTGTCAAAGCTGAGGAGTGACCTTTGACCCCTACGAGGCCCTGATTCCAACCCTCAAGTCTCTAGCAATGAGACTCCTTTTCATCAACAGGGAAGTAGCCGTCCTTAGTGGGAGGTGATTTCTGATGGAGGCTGTCGCCGTCTGCTGCAAAGATGGCCAGCAGCTTCTCTTGTTCCTGCTTTGTCTTCGGTAACTCACTGGAAGGAGTGGTCAAGAGAGCAAGGCGCTGTGGACAGAAAATTGATAAAATGGTGGAAGATTTGTTACATGTCGGTGATATAATGTTTGAGCAATTGATGTTGATTCATTTTCAAACAAAAGATTTAATATATAGGAACCGACATCAATGGAAGTCATCTATTTAAGACTGTAATCAGTAATCATTAACATTAAGAGATTATTATATCAGTAATGCAATACATGGCAGAAGAAAAGGAATGAAGAGAGAGAGAGTGGGGTATGACATGCAACAAAGGCTCCCCACTGAAATCTAACCAGGGACATTTGGTAAACGCCTTAACCACTGGACCACAAGAAAGCCCCTTTGATTATTTTAAGAATTTAAGATAACTGCCATATTAAAAAGCAATACATAACTCAATCAACTTTTAAGTTATTACTCAATTGATTGGTTGATTTTTTTGACCACTTGGGGCAGTGCAATTTGCTGTAAACACAATACTGACATATTACGTATGGCCTTATAAAGTCAGATCTTTGAAAACAGCTGCCTGCTGGAAACAAGGTCAATGAGAGTGGCAAGACTGAACAGAACAGTTAAGTTGTGGGCCGTGGAACCAAAACAATGAGCTGAAAGATGCTTAAATGCTCCATAGTGGAGCCGAGGGGAACTGCAGAGTCAGGTGATAATTCTCTGCGGGTTCAGTACTAAGAGCGACCCCTTTCACAGACAGATAAAGTAGCTGTAATCATGTGGACTGCTTTTTTTTTCTAGGTTCATTCTTCTGAAATGACAAAGCCAGTTATTCATTTTCATCTAGAAAGGACAGTTTCTAGGCAAAACTTACCTCTCTCAGTGTTCCTGGGGTGTAGTACAGTTTCACTGCTACCCAGACAGGGATACACAGCATGGAGGACAGGGCCAGGATCCAGCCTATGCCATTGCCCCACCATGGGTATACATATTCATTGTTGTACTTCAGAGGTGAGTACTTGATCAAGGCAAATGCAAAGGTTCCCTGATAACAGAGACAGAGATATTTCATGGTTCTGTATGGATACGTGTTGACTATGCTACATAGCTGATATTTGGAATACTAATAAATACTTTAAGTAAATAGCTGATAATAATCCTTAATATTAACCCCTATCTTATTTTTTAAGACGGTTTTATTTGACCATTTGTGGTAGTTTGCAAATTGAAATGTATTTTCAATGTTGGCCAGCAGAGGCTGCTCTGCTGTTAGGAGAGTAGTGTACAAGCATGCATATTGAAAATGAATGTGAAACCCACAGAGCATATTGCAGGGGTGAAGAAAAGCCAGCAGTATTTGATGACAGGGCTGGGGCGATAGCCAATCATGTCCTCTATGTTGTCATAGAAACGGTCGGCACCTATAATCAGGGAGAGATGAATGCAGTGGAGACTTTCATAAATATCTAACATCATCTGTGTCAAGATTCACTCTGTTTGAACAGCAGAAATGTAAAAAGAAACACATCACATTAATAATTTTCATGACTGACAGAAATCTCTGCTTTGCAACCAAAAGCTCTGCTTTAATGCAGTAGGCTACTTTATTGTGATTTTAGCTCATTTAATTCATTTTCTTATTATTGGTTTTATTCACTAAATAGACCAACTGATTGAAATAATATTCCCCTCACTCAGCCTTGTGCCTCCCACTCTGTGGGTCAAAGAAAAAAGAGACTTTCATTTTTATTAATTGGTTGAATGAAGAAGGCTGTGTGGACAGGCATGACCTAGCAAGAATAAAGCCTTTGTCTTTTAAATACCCCCTTCAAGCATTCCCAGATAGCGTGGCTGACACACTCACCATAAATCCAAGCAATGCAAACAGTCTCAAAAACAGCCACAAAGAGCAGGCACATCCCACTGGCTGCATAGTAGTCAAAGAGCTGGAAGATGTACATGCCTCCCTGTGGAGACAGACATGGGTTTAAAACCCTATAGGTATAACTACTGCAGCAAAAGAGGACATGCACACTTTCAAATAATGAGACAAAACAAAACTCTGCATATCATGAAAGCCATTTTGTACTGGAAGACAATCTTGCAGAGTGCTACACAGCAAATATTTTGTTGAAAAGATCACATTCAGACAACACAGTTAAAGAAACAATTGGCTGGACATAAAGGGATTTTAGGAGAATCAGCTGTGGACTGAAGGCTGCTAACAAGAAGCTGTAGCAGGTAGACCGTTTCACTTTAAAATTCAGTTAGGCATGAAAAACAAAAGGCATTCGACAAGCCACCATTGCAACTGAGCCACCATTTGGAAAGAAGTTTCTGAATGGTAATTCTGAGATCTGATTGGAAGCAAAGGGGTTTTGCATAGAAGCTAGGCGTGTACAGTTACCCTCCTTTGGGCAAGATTACACACTTATTCTGTAATCTTATTCAGCAAAACACATTATGAAGTGAGGTGAACGAGACCAACCTCTGTCAGCATGATGAGCCCCAAGAGGAAGGACACCACAGCCACTGCCAGGATGAAGAGCTCCCTCCGGTTTTTACGCCGGAAGGTGGAGGGATACATGTCCACCATTGCTGTCACCAGGCTCTCCACACACACAAACTGACCAAGAAAGAAACAAGAAGCATGAGATATTTGTATATATGTGTGTGCATGTATGTTTGTTGTGCATGTGAGTGTATGTGTGCTGCTGACCTATCAAAAATAAAAAGATCTGTGCACATTTGCTTGATAAATAATCCATGTGAGAATTATGTTTGAAATTGTGTTATTGGAATTCTCTGTTTGTGTGTTTGTGTGGTGTGTATGTTGGTCTCACTTGACTGTCCAGGCCCAGAAAGACAATCATGATGAAAAAAAAGCAGGCCCATAGAGGGGAGAAAGGCATCATGGAGACAGCACGAGGATAGGCTATGAAGGCCAAACCTGGACCTGAGTTAAGACAGATTTTAAGTAATTTTCTCATGAAAAAAACATTATATTGGTCGTTCTTACTCAAGTTAATGCTTTGAAAGTTTTGATTTTATCATATCAACAATGTCAGTAAAACCATAGAGGCAATTGAAAGGCTGAAGAAAATTTATCAATTTAAGTGGGAGCTTTGCTTTCATCTGTTCGGACTCATATCCTAAGTACAGGGTTTGTGCAGCTTTTTAAGAGTAAAGTTCAAGCACCTTTCAAGCATTTTCAAGGTACCTAAACCACAAATTTCCAGACTCTCAAAGCCTTTATCGTCACATCTAAATTGTTACTATAAATGCCAGGAGATGACAAACAAATATGATGATGGGATCGTTTCATTTTAAATATTAAACATTTTTTGGTTTACACGAGTGATTATGAAACACCAGATTATGTTGAAAATCAAGCATTTTTCAAGGAGTATATTCAAATTCAAACATATTCCTAATATCAAAAACGTAACAGTTAAAATTAAGCATTTTCCAAACTTTCAAGACTTTGTACAAATCCTGTATGTCTTAAAAAATCAGTAGAAATCAGTAGAAATGGAAGTTCTTTGCTAAAGAACATTAACAATGTGAGTGTTGTGACCTTTATTTTTTTTTATAAGGAGTGAAAGAAAAACCAACCAGATTCAGCTACTTCTGAGATGGGCACGTTCTGCTCGTAGGACATAAAGCCCAGGATGGAAAAGATGGCAAAACCTGCAACAAAACTCGTACCACTGTTCAGGAAACAGAGGGACAGGCAATCCCTGGAAATAACACAGAGAGGAGCATATAACGATTAGGAACTGCACGTGTTAATGGGCTGAGAATAGTACCCAACATTGTCTGGACTAGAGATTTGACTCCCTTCATATGAAGATAAAATGTTGACTATTATGGTAGTGTAAGGTTAAACAACAGGTTAAATTTTACTGACATTAAATACAGAATAGACAGGAGGTGTTGTGCAGTTTATCATAAAGCGAAATGCATTATCATTTCAGTCCTTACTTGTAGCAGTTGTTGTTATATTTGTTGTAGCTTCCCAGGGCGGTGAGGCAACCCAGGCAGATGGCATAGGAGAAGAAGATCTGAGTTCCAGCATCCATCCATACCTTAGGACAGAATAGAAACACGATAATCAAACAGAGAAAATACATACATTTCTTTGTTATATTGACTTTGATGTGTCCTATGGGAAAAGTTAATTCCATCTGCTGATGAGGAAAGTACTGTATATGCTGAATGTATTTTTTAAACTGTGCTGAATACAAGTATGTACAAGATTCAGCTTTGAAAATGTGTCTTTTTGAGAAACACTGCACATTTGTTCATACAGACTGGATTCATCCCACCGCCACAAACCATCAGCTTCTCTGTTACCAAACCAGCTTCCTATATAACTGAGCTGTCAGGACTTTCTGAGCTGTACATCAGCTCTCACATACAGAGTAATTATGGCATGGAGTTCAAACAGAACTACCACAGAACCCATACACATGAGAAAGGACTGTGTCTGTTGTTTGTTAAAATAACACAGATGTTTCATTACTTTCATCACTAAAGGTAATATGATTAAACACCAAATTCTTTCTACATCAAGAGCAGCGGCAGCAGCACTGGAGTCACAGAAAAGTTAGTTGTGAAGCCTTTTCAACTAAGTGATGTCCATTGTTAGCTTTATTTTCACACAGCCTCCCACGTACCCGTCATATTCAAAGAGTCACCTCCACTCACACACCTCATCTCTTTTTAAAAACACAATCTAACACCTGATGCATCAAATCCTGAAAACTCCTTACCCCCAAACTCACCCTCTCAACCCCACCATCCTGACATCACCCACCCAGCAAAGACTATTATCCATCCCAGTCTGCCCAGGCATAAAGTGCAGCACTTTTCCACCCTCTCTTTGAACACTCACTCACACTTCAAAATTCAAATGAGGTTTCTCTTTATGCTTGCAATGCTGGTAAAGTGCTCCCAGGGCACTGGGGCATGTTTTAGATAGCTGGCAGCCAGCACTGAAGATCTGATTGACTGGGGGTCCAACCAACAACACAAGCTCTGGACACAACATTACACAAAGGCAGGTATTCCCAATGCACCAGCCTAGCTTGTCTTGGCCTGCACACACAGGGCTTGTATTCATCCCCAGAGCCCTGAGAGGGATTGAAGAGGGCCCCTCTTTTAGATTTTCACACTGGTTGCAATCTAACAGCAAGGAAAGAAGAAATTGTAAAGTCCCCGTTACCACCACCATTCCCAATCCACTCTCTTTCCTTCAGCAGTGCATAAGTCCTTAAAATTAGTAGCAGCATTGCTTGTTTGTTAAAACTGCTTAAAGCAACTTATTTATGTTCAGTGAAAAAACGGGAAGTAATGTGATGTTATTGCCACTTGGGGGCAGCGGAAACAAGCAGCAATGACATAATTATCACCATTGAAATGATATGGCAAACATGTTAGCAAACTGTTGCCTATTTACGCTTCTAGCAATTACGTGCAACATTAGATTTTATTTGAAGTCGTGTTTCTGGTCAACTCGAGAATTTAAGTCCAATATTCACTCTCCTTTTCAGCTCTGTTTTTGGTCTCCACTAACTCCTGAAAAAAATATCTGTCTCTTTAGCTGCTAAATGCTTCATTACGTACAGCAGCTGGTTGGTAACTTTGTCTTTCTGTGGCCGAAAATGATACAATAGTGAGAGTGAACAAAACAGTAAAGTTGCAGGCTGGAAGAGGAAAACAACAATCTTTCCCAAACCATATTCAAGTACTTTTAGTTGCTTAAAATGAACCACACCTCAGCCAAAGGGGCAGGACATCAAAAACATTCATGCTGGCGATTTCTGAAGGTACTTACAAGGACCTACTTTATTGACAGTTTCTGAGTGATCACATTCAGACATGAGGTATAACAAAACTCTCAAGCAAACACATACAGCTGATCAAATGCTCTTGAAACATGTTGTGTTTGTTCCAAAAGTCAATAAAAAGAAGTCAATAAAAAGCTTCTAATGCCTGAACTGCCATATATACAAAACCAATAATGATTATGCCAGTTGATAGCAACTTCCTCCACCACATTGTCCTGATTTAACCGGAAACTTTTGGGTCAAAGGTCAGCCTCTGTATCTCTTGATCACCCTGCTACCAAAGCTACAGTCAACAACAGTTTTGCTAGGCTAGCACATGTTATCTGTTATCTGTTCATATGTTTGTGAAATAAAGCAGCAGAGATGGCATAAGCGTTAGGAAGGCTGGGAGGTTGGGTTTGACGTGACCCGAAACTCTTTTAGTAACTTAAACATGTGCTGAAAATACCTGTCAGTGTGGATGAGTATGACCATATCAGCGTGGTTTGTACCAGTTTTAATATTAAGGCATCAAGGCATTTTGGAAAGTATTAAAATACTGGTAGACATGAGATCATAGTCTTTTTCAGTCGTATCTGCATGTGTAAGAAATAATAAATATATGTTGGGAAGCAAGTGCATTTCCAGCCTACCTGTGGGTCAGACAGCCGTCCCAGGTCGGGGTAGAGATAGAAGTGGATTCCCCTGGAGGCTCCTGGTAGGGTGACCCCTCTGATCAGCAGGATCAGTAGCATAGCATAGGGGAAGGTGGCTGTGAAGTAAACCACCTGCAGGGAAACAGCAGCACTTCCTAATCAGATATATGTGTCTACAAGACGTATGGCAATCCCTCCTTTTTGGAAATTCTTACTTCTCCAATAGTGTGTTAGGCTAAAATTTGACTGTTATATTGTGTTAAATCTGTGACAATGTTTTAAAAGGTTCTGCACAAATAAAATATTTTATTATTTGTGTTGGGTGTTCTGGATTTTCAGTTCAGTGGGTGCCAATCCTTGTGCATTACCCAGCGTGGCTAACACTGATTATGCTAGTTTGTGTATTATTTATCCTTTGTGCTTCCACTTCCTGCATGTGTGAGGAAAAACCTAATCACACAGCAAGTGTATATCAATCAAAAGCAGAGCAAAAAAGCATACAAGGTGCTTTATATAAGACATGCTGCAGAATAGTATCGAAGATGTGACTCTGAGTATAGTGAGTATCTGTCTGTCATGAATGGAGGAGAGGTTTCACCTTGCCAGTAGACTTGACTCCCTTCCAGATGCAGAAGTAGCAGATGACCCACGCAATGGCCAGACAGACAACCAGGTCCGAATTCAGAGAACCAATGTGATCGATACCTGAGGAAATTCTCAGCACTCTTCGCCTGGGGCACACACACACACACACACACACACACACACACACACACACACACACACACACACACACAAACAGGACAAACATTAGAAATGTTTTATCTAGTCTTAGAATTCATTATATACAACATTCAGAGTATTTATGCTCAGAATTTTTCCAGTATAGCATTTCATTTCATTATGCTCTCAGGAGCTAAGAAACTAAAGGTCTATAAGCAATTCAAAAAGTCATGTAGCAAAACTACAAAACTTCAGAAACCAGTGGTAAAAGTTGTATCTAGTCTAACAATCATACATTTTTAAAACAAGCCAACAAATCTGGTATGATTTAAGATAGAATACAAGATTAAATTACTTGTTAAGTTGAATATTTGGTGAACATTTTGGCACCTAAAGCCATTTGAGGACATGGCCACACAAAAAGGCACTTACTCCCAGAACTCAATGACAGGAGAGGTGGTGTTCTCATGGTGATTGATGGAGCTATTCCCCCTCTGAAATGCCATACAGGAATCTTGAATGAAGGAAAAACAAAAAGACATTCAGTCCTGTGAAGAAATCCAAGCTTTCTCTGAGGTTTCCAAGTTACACACGGGCAAGTGAAACAATGCCACCACTGAGATGGAGGAATGAAATGGTGCAGGAAAACTCACTTCCTTAAGATAAAATGAAACTATAAATTAATAAAATGAGGCAACAACAATATTTGCAACGTTAACGTATATATAAACAACTAAAAGTCTACAGCCATGCTAGCAGTTTAATGCTAACATGAAGAAGTTTAGTAGGTATAATGTTTAACATGTTCACCATCTTAGTTTGGGGTGTTAGCATGCCAACATTTGCTAATTAGCACTATACACAAAAAACAGCTGGAGCTGATGGGAATGTCATTAGTTTTTAAGGTATTGGACAAATTAAAATTTTGACCTGATGATAGCGCATGATGAAAACTCAGATATCACCAAAGTACAATTCAACCTGAGGGGGATGAATGTCTGTGCAAAATTTCACGGCAATCCATTCAATAGTTTTGAAAATTTCTCAAACAATCCAAAATGTCAACCTCATGTTGGCACTATAGGAAAAGATAAGGAATCAACAAAGTCATTGGGATTCATCTTCTGTGGACCATGAATGTATGTTTAACCGACAGACCGTGTGGTAAAAATGTTTATTCAAACCTCCATAAGCATGTCAAGATGGAGACCTGGCTACACCTGATTCATGATTACACACAGAGTATGTATGTCTAGCAGAAGCACATCTTTTACTTTTGACATAGTAGTGTCCTGTGTCTCACCTGTGTTCCAGGTGTTGTTGCAGGAGGCCCAGGGCAGATCCCAGGTGAAGGAGTTGGACAGGTAGAAGATGGCCCAGGCTAACACAACGATGTAGTAGATGTTAAGCAGAGCAACAATCACCTGGGTGGCATAACCCACTCCTGGAACAAAAAAAAAAAAATCAAGTTTTTTCTTTTTGTTTTTGACTGAACAAAATGCTGCCATTATTATTACCTTTTTGGGTTTCGGAATAAAACGCAACCATGCAGCTTGATTTAAAAAATAGGGATTGGGGTGGGAATTGTGACCAAAGAGAAACTCTGCACAATGGCTTTGATCACCAAAGTGTGATGTCTATATTTTTGATTTTGTTCAACAGAGGTATGCTTTAATATGCTGTACTTACACATCTTGTATTGAGGAACTTGCAGGTGATTTCTTCTCACACTACGCCTCAAAAGCAGCTTGGGCAGCATAAAATGAGCACACCTGGAGTCGCTGTGAGTCTACTGTTGTTTGGTTGCAGTGTTGTATTTGACAGCAGTCTGAGAACACTACAAATTCAACTGAATTTGCAATATACTCGTAGCATCACATGTAAGCAATTACTGTAGTTGATCTCAAGTGACTCATTTTGAATCCATGACAAGAGCTCCCTGACAGTTTCATTCACTATAGACAAAGAGGCATAACTGAACCTTGGGAAAAGCACATCTTTGCAGTATTTGATTAAGCCCATCCTCAGCTCACCGCTGCTGCTGCCCTTTTTTAAAACTCTTGTTCCAAGTTCCAACACATGATTGCACGCCTGACTTGACTCTTCATGGGCTGTCATCCTGTGTGGGTTATGATTTTGGCTGATTACAGACTTATTTTAAGGCAGAAAAAGGAACATTAGCCAGTACCGGTTGCTTGCCAGCCATTACAACTACATGCATCACAAATTCCCACATCTGTATGGCATGCATACTGGTTGTTTGACAAACATGCATGCCCACGGACACACACAAAGTCACACAAATATTGTATGTACACAAATGCACACTGTGTGTGCTGAAAATGATTCATGCACATAAACACATTGTACACACATGTCTGAAATTCCTCTTTCATCCCACACAGGCATGTTTAGATGTTGTCACTGGTTTGTCCTCATTAATCTTTGTCTGTGTCCTGTGTGGCGCACAAGCAACTCATTGTTTCAGAATAACACGCATGCTGTGATCATTAGATCACTACATTCAAAACATCATGAAGATGGATGATTCCCCACACACAGACTTTTACAAAGCAAAGGAAACATCTTAATTACGTCAGAAACAGTGTAAAAGAAACAGATCTTGGCACTTAAATTTCTAGGCTGAAGCGTTTGATCCACTCTTGCTGCTGTTAAGTATTTTTAACATCATCAAAAATCAATTAAATTATCTTTCTTGAGAAAATTGATAGATTACCTTCAAACAATGGGCAGATTTTCCTCCAGCAGGTGATGCCTCCCTCACTGGTGTACTGACCCAGAGCTGTCTCCAGGAAGAAGACCGGGATCCCACAAGCAAACAGGAAGATGAGGTATGGGATGAAGAAGGCACCTGTATGTATATGTATATTATTAAAGGAACAGTTCACTCAGATACCTTCAACATGTTCTCAAGCATTGTAGAGTAGTAGTAGTAGTAGTATGCATCTTCTTTCTTTCAAAAATAGATTTTTTTTAAACCACTTCTTCATACATTTAAAGCAGCATACTGGTATAAGCGAATGTCATGATACAAAGTCATTCAAAATATTATGTTAGTAGATGAAATCTGACATTATCCAGCTATTTGGCAAAATAATCAAACTTCAATCAAAATCAATCTTACTTCCTATGGGACATAAAAATTATGTAAGATTGTATTGTTTGTCAGTTTTATTCTTTGTCAGGGGGCTCTCATATATCAGACATTAGCTAACTGGCTGCCAAAATTCGTCTGGCTCCTTTCCTATTTTCAGTTGAACCATGACTTTTATTGATCAATGGATCACATATTAACCTGTGTATTATCTCCTCCTAAGCTAATTCAAAACCTCTCAGAAGGTTCATTTAGCAAAGATGGAATTTCCAGAATTCCAGTTATTGCGGTGGAACTAAATGCCTGTCTATGGTTTGCAATCCGATGTTGTACAAGATTAACTAAATGCAGAAACTCAAGTTTTGTGTGGAACAGCAACGAGATAATAAACCAGAGATAAGTAATTCCAGCACTCACCTCCTCCGTTTTTATAACAAAGGTAGGGGAAACGCCAGACATTCCCCAGGCCAATAATTTCTCCGGCCACTGACAGAACAAACTCCAGCTTGTTGCCCCACTGACCCCTGTCTGTCATCTTCTCCTCTGTACTGGGCACGATGTCCAGGGGCCTGCTGTGCCCATTGGAGGGTTCCACCTTGGACATGTTCTCCATGTCTTCTGTGCGTCCTAAGGGTCACATTGGAAAGAGTGGAAAAGAAAAAACAAAATTTATAACAAAAGGAATGGGGCAAAAGACATAGCTATAGCCTGCAGGGTGACAATGTCCAAAGGTCATAGCAGGGCAGCATGCAGCTGGAAGATCGTCATTTCATATATCCTGAGAAACATATCTGATTGCTTTGTTTTTCAATGACAATTCCTTTGACAAAGGATTAAAGAAACGTTCTACAGCTCAGTTTTAATTCGTAGATTTTACATATTCACCATATAGGCTGGGTCTGTCTAAAATCAATATCATTTCTATGACAGTTGTCTATGTTTTTAGAGACTTTACCATCCAAAATCATTGGCTCCCAGTGCAAAACAGAACCAACTTCAAATTTCTCCCAATAGTCCTTAAAGCACTTAACAGTTTGGCTCCAATTGGGTCCAATTCAATATCAATAAATGCCGGTTTGCTAATTGTACCTATGGATCCGGTAAGGGTGCTTTTGGTTATTTTGGTGCCTGAAGACCTGAGATCTGTCACAACTGCATCCACATTCAAAAGCAAACTAAATGTTTTTCTATATTCCTAATCTCATGATAAGTTACTGTGTGTGTGTGTTGCATTTTCTTGTACATTATTCATTATTTTCTTCTGCATGCTACTTGTTGCTTTATGCAATTTTAATGTAAAGCACTTTAAGTTTACTTGTAATAAAATGTAAAAATAAAATAACATGTAAAAATATTGCCCCGACTAGTAAAGGGATACTTAATGTACTTAAGACCTGGAGGGAGAAGAAGGAATTTCAGGACCGTGGCTAGTTCTCAAGGAGAATTCTAGCTGGCTGTTAATGTTTACATGAGCTATAATGTATTTTACTACTTTTCCTGGGTTGGATGAGATCAGTAATGGCTTGATATTACGTGACCACATTAGAAGTTATTCCAGCCCTCGGCCAGACCCTGTTTAGGGGCCAGTGCAGCTGAAAGAATTTCTCTCTGTGGAGGAAACAGACAGCTCACTGACTGTGCTCACTCCTGTCAAGTTGCATTAACAAGCCTCTCACCAGCTTCTGTTACCCATTTTCCTCTTCTGTTACCCCTTTTCCTCTCTCTGAAGCACATCATGGTTGCCACAGACCAGATTCAAACAAACTGGTCATCAGTCTGCAGGAGACATTCTCAAGCTAATTCAGTTACAAGAATACATGTGGACACCAAACCTCCTTCCCTTCCTTTATCCTTCACAAATCCACACAAACAAACACATTACATGTTGTGTGACCTGGTCTCACTGGACCAATGAAGCTGCCTGTTTTTTTGAGTTCAGTTCTGAAAACAACACAGAGGATGGAAATCCCATTTAGCCAGAAGCCTTGTGTGAAGCCATTTTAAGGAATGTGCTCCTGGCATAGGGCAGAGGTGGAGCACAAGTGTGACTCTGTGTGTGCTGTGTGCATGGGGTTGGAGGTTGGACCTGTTTTAGGAGCCAAAATCTCCAGCACTGGAGCCAAATTGTGGCCTGAGGTAAAAATAGAGCCCCTTGTTTTCAGAAGGTACTTGGTGGGAATGAAGGCTTGGTGCAACAAAAGCAGAGGAGCCCCTCTGCTCTGCGCTGGCAAATGAGAATCCTCACTGGCCTTGCAGCCAGATCACAGTTTACCTCACTTTTTCACAGTTTCTTTGTGAATGCTGGGAAGCTCAACGTGCAAGCCAAATACTTACTTCAAACGCAGTCCTTTTAATAGGTGAGACTAAATATTATCATTATTTATAGTAGCAGAGTCAGGCTGAAATAGTTTTCATACATATGTGCTTAACGAACATCAGGGAAGAGGCACACTGTGAGAAAATATGTCAAGATTGAGAATGAGCTCATCCAGGCACAGTGGAGCTTTATCCCAGGAAACAGTGCCAACTTCACCTCTGAAAAGCTGTGGACTGACTGAGCAAGTGACTGACTGACAGTCTGACCTATTCAATGATTGATTGATTGATTGAATGAATGTGTGGCTGACTTAGTGGACATCATGTGCTCTGTTTAACTGTTTATTTGGACAGCAGGAACAAGTTGTAAAAACAACTGACACATCACCTAAGTTGATTATTTACACATCCAGCAGATACAGAGGAGCATTCATTTGGAGTAGTTTTTCTGTCCCCCAGCCAAATGTAAGTCCAATATTCACTACTCAGCTCCCCCTTTTGTTCTCCACCAAGTCCTTTAGCTACTAAATTCTCCATTATGCTCACTAGCTTCACTAGCTAGTCACTAACTTTGGCTGGGCCATAAAACCAAAACAATGAGCTGAAAGGCGCTCAAACATTCTGTAGAGCTGCAGGGAGTCATTTCAAGCGACCCCTTCTACATACAAGTAGTCATGTGATTGATTGTTAATATTAAATGTTTCTTTATCCTTTTGATATTACTGGCTTCTGCTTAGAATTGATACGAATCAGAATTTTACATGTATACCACTGCTCAGCCAGTGTGAGTGACGCTAATCGAGAAAAGAGTCCACACTCTGATATCAAGGTGAAAGTGAAAAACCACCAAAGGGTACACTGATACTGTAGATCAGTCAGACATTAATATGCTACTTATTCATAATATGAATAAAAGTAGGAACAGCAACCTGAGGATGGGAAATAATGGTCTCCCAGGCCTGTGGGTCTTTTCTGGTATCTACAAAGACAGTAATCTGGCTTCTTCTAAACACGTGCAGCTCAGAGTTAAATATTCATAATGTCCTGTACCCTGAAGCTCCCACAGTTGGATAATTGCAGGCTAATACCTAACTAAATTAAAAAAATACAAAGTAAAAGCAATAGCATATGCTGTAAATAAAAATGACATCACATTTTTTTTAACAATGACTTAGTTTGATGTTTGATTTATGAACCCTTGATGAAGTTCAATAATCTGCTTTAATTTCCTGTCACACACACTGAGTGTCACATGTCTCAAATGGTGAACATTTGATGTATAAAAAGATCTTTTTGATTGAGCTACACATATTATTATTATGTTATTTAGTGACTGAGGATTAATTACATTCCATACAAGCAGCTCTTGTCTTAGATCAGCAGCACATTTAGTCCCATTTGGTCTGCTTTCTGATTACAGCATGGAACAGCATGATTATCAGCATGGAATGAACTGTGCTGCATAAAAATGTGCTGAATATAACAACTAAGTTATAAGCCAAGTTTTGATTCCCAGATGCACAGTCTTTGCACTTGAGCATGTTTAAATACTGCAGGCATGCAACACCATGCATGGTTTATTTGCATTAGAAAATTAAATATACCAGAGAACAGCTTTCACTGAGCACTGATGCCAATAAATAAACAATCAAATAAAACATTTTTCAGATGTCTATGAATATCTTCATTATATCTCATAAACTGCAATAATTTCACTTATTATCCCTCTCTGACTAGAAAAAAAAATCTAATCACATGAGCAATAATCATAGGCACTTACCTTTCATAATGCTGTCCGATGACAGTTTCAAGAAGAGAGTGGGGCACCAAATACAGGCCTGCTGCCGTTTCAGGTTTCACTATATAACATTCATGGAGGGGCGGAGAGCTGAGAAACTGAAAACTTTGGTGCAGCCCGCAGTGAGATTTTCCCTCTCAGTTGCCCCTCTCTGAAGACCCCCCCTCCCTTTATCCAATTCCATTCAGACACCCCCACACACAAACACACACACACACACACACACACACACTCACTCCCCACAGCACACTAGAGGTCTGTGCTGTCTCAGCGTGGTGGGCTGATTGCGTAACCTTTTGACACACACATTCTCCCAGGGCCTTTCTGTCCAGAGAGCAACTAGAAAGTATGGGGGAGAGGGTGGTAAGACATGTGTGTGTGTGTATGCATATGTGCAAGGATCTCAAATATCACTGAGGTTGGTTTGAAAAAGATCTAAAGATACAAAAATGCATCATTCACAAACCATGTAATGTTTTAAATAATTTGTGCACGAGATTCACAATAAGAACCTTCCAATATTTCAGTGGTCTTTTCTGACCGATTGTAATTAAAACATCACTCCCGCTTCATGAAGCCTCTGCTCCAAACACATTCTTAATTCAGCCCCCCGAAAAGAGTCTTTATTCCCTCAACTAGATTCCTTCCTCACAGACCCAGTAGCCCATTCAGAACATTTTCCCACCACAGGGGTCCAGGGTGGCCTGGTTCAAGGCATTTGTTAGAAGGTCACAATCCAGAGGGTCTTTATGGAGGTGGGGATGGGGTGGGATTGATGTGCTTCTGCTTTTCCTGTCTCAAATCTTTCAGGGTTATGTCTTTTTTTTTTGTAAACTCCCCACCCCCCACCTCAAATCAAATTATAATTCAAGACACGGACACATTAGCTTTCTAGAAAAATAAAGCCGTCTGCCTGACTTTAGTTTTGTGGCAGTTTTGACTTTTAATCTATGAACCGACCTGTTTAATCTTTTCTGAATCAGTTAAAAAATAACTATAAAACATGAGTCAACCTTTCGTTTTAGTCACTTACAGAAACTTGTCATTTTAAATCTCTGCAATTTTCAGCATGAGTATAGCTCCTGGCCACATACGTCTAATTCCATTTGATGGCATGACCTCATGGTTGCTAATCAAAATGAATCATACACAGTAAAATATAATGGCTAAGAGATGGAAGCATCCATCCAACAAGTTGTGGTTTTACAGGGGATTATGCGCTGAACTATCAAAACCACAATGTGTAGTATTTGTACCGGATTAAACAAGCTTTAGAGGTGCTGGTAGGCGGATTTTGTTACCTTTTTACAGGGCCAGGCTAGTTGTTTCCCTCCGTTTACAATCTTTGTGCTATGCTAAGCTAAGCTAACCGGCTGCTAGCTGTAGCCCCATCATATAGACATGAGAGTGGTATCAATCTTCTCATCTAACTCTTGGCAAGAAAGCAAATCGACAACTCTCTTTCTCAAAATGTCAAGCTATTTCTTTGAGATAAGTATGGGACTTAGGATGTGCCCCTAAGATGAAAAGTTGTAAAACTATATAAAATCACAATAACTTACAATATTGGTTCCGCTCTGATTAAAAAATACAACTATTTTTGATGATAGGTACAAAGCAGGTTAAAAAAAAAATCCTTTTAGCTATTATTATTCAGTGGTCCTGTCATTTATAACAATCATTTATAACAAAGTTTAATGTGTGTGTGTGCCACTATTCCTTCATTCTTAGAAATGTTATGCAAGTAGTTCATCCACAGACATTGTCATGCTTGCAAATGTCCACGGGGCACAAAATAAGACAAAAGCAGACAAAACAACAGAAGGGGGCTCCTTAATGAACTGTATTTCTTCATTCTGTCCGCAACTTCCTGCTGTTCTATGACTGTACGGCCACAGGTCACTGCTCCGATTGTAGCCTGTTTACTCTGAAGGGTTCATCCTGTCTCTTCACATCAAACTCAAATGTGCTGGTTAAATTAAATGTGTGAACGCATCTGGTTTCCTGGAATGAGAAGTCAAAATGTAGTGCACAGCAGCTCAGACATAGTGGGAGCTCACTCACAGAGCTTGTTAATCATTAATATTAGACCAGTTTGATGCAAAAGATTGAGGTTGAGTGGAGGAAAACTGCATTAGATATTTTAATTGGACTGCATATTTGGAAAATCAAACTTCAAGGTCTACAACATTTGGATGCACGGATGGATGGATGAATCACCAAATTAATACACCTCCACTCTTTCCCCCCTTTTAAGGTTTCTGCGAAATCAAATGATCAACTGTGGCATATACAAATATTTACTCAAACCCTTTTCAAGAGGGGCCCTGTCAAGTAAGGGGTATCCTAACAAAGTATATGTTTCTTACATGACTGCTTATAGGATAAATAAAAGATGGATGCTTTAAACAGATCTTAACAGACATTAAGCCACTAATAACAAAATACCCACATTTGTAAAATGCTGCTGATTGCTCCTTCCTTTCATTTTGTGGTGGAGAATATCTGCCTTTGACAAACAGCCAAGGAGAAAACTGGCCATGGTTAAAGTAGGTAAAATGTGATTACACAAAGATTAACATAACATAACAGATTTGATCTGATCTAACTCATACCCTCTCTGACCAAACAAGACAGAGGGAGCACAGAGTTAACCAGACAATTCATATCAAAGTCTGACAGACAGTTTTCAGCTGTTATTGCTTTTAAAGGTAAGGACCAGCAGAGATTTGGCTGTTACAGTTTTAATTATACACAAGAATAACTATAATTTAACTAACTATACACAAAGAGGGTTCAGCTGCATGAAATATGTTCTCATATGTGTAATCATCTAAAACCGTTCCTCACAGACAATAACAAGGCTGACAAACACTTCAGAAGGTTGAAATCAATGACCAGTGGTGCCATGTCTAATGTAACAATGTCTGCCTTCATGAACGTTCACTCATTTTTCAAGTTAATGTTACTGCTGGAGTCCAGTTAAAACTAATGGTCAATTCTCAACTATAACGAAGCTATAGAAATGGCAAATAATTATTTCAAACAACCAAATTAATTTATATGGTTATGATAGTGATGATTTTTTTCTTCTTTTTTATACACAAGTATCATTCATGATCACATCTTTTATTGCAGTTTGCAGTACGAGAACTTCTGTTTGTCATTGTCAGATTCCTATTTTTTTCTGACAATCATCTTCATTTTCAAAGCTACAGTACATCAGTTGGATAGTTTTTAATATGAGGTGTACAATACTGAGAAGAATAAACACAACAGAATAAATAACACCCACCCATCTGGTAAGTTAATACAAAGATGTCTTTCAGCAAGATACTTAAACCCAAATTCCTCAGGGGCTGAAAGGTTTGGACAGCAGGGCAACAGAGGTTTTAAACTCGACTGAATAATAATGCCACAACAGAACCTGCGATGAGCAAATATTTGCTCATTCCATCTGTAAGAATTATCCAGAATCCGAAGCAAGAAAATTGTAACGTTACACCTAGCAGATCTAGTCTGCTCAGTACATTTCTTCCCTCAGGGGCAGTAGATTTTTCACAAATGTATTTGAATTGGTCCTTGTGTTTAATTGACTGTCTTATTAATGAATTGTTTTAGTTTATTTGATAACATAGCACCTCAAAATTAATGCTGAATCCTTCCAGCACTGGCATCCAGCATAATCCATCATAATTAGCTTTTCTCATGTAATCCTTTCCAGCTACATAGCTGTCAGTGATGCTTAACATCGCCCCCAAACAGCACATGTACATTCGTTTGAATTTGTTATAACTAGAGCTATTCTTTATTTTTGAGATCCCCCACAACTGAAACCTTTATGTCCCCCTAAAATACCATTTTTATACTTTTAGCTTTTGGATTTGCACAACAACCAGTTATGTCCCAGGCTGTTCTGTGTTGTTTGCTCTAACACAGCTGGGTTTTTTTTAGCCTTGCCTTGGACATGGAACTGGACTTTGGCCAACCTTTGTTGTTTTTAAATGTGCTTTATACATAAAGTGTCTTGACTTATTTGAAGAGCAGGAGTGACACACTATATGCAAAAACAAAGGTTGTTCATTTTTCTAAGAATTCAAAATTCAAGAACTGGACACTGCATGGCTTTTCTAAGTTACCATAATCTTCAAACTGAAATATAGTGATCATGTGGCAATTAGTAGCTGATGTATCTGAAACATATTGTAAAGACAAACCTGGATGGCCATTTCAGCAAACCAGAGAAGCAATTATCTACATGTATTGCTCTATATAATGATGTATTTTTCCACATTCAATTCAAAGGGTCTCATTTTCAATCCAAACTTTATTCATAGCAGCAGTTGCATCAATTCATTTCAAATCAGTAGTAACTAACAATGTTCTCTCTTTAAATTTTACATGAACCTCACGTGAGTCTCACATGAACCTCAAATGCAACAAACACACAACATTGTCATCATATACATCTGAGCTGTATGTTAACCTTAAAAGCATTCATTTATTTGTCCTTTTCATTTACTGTGAGCTAGAGCCCTCTAGTGTTCATAGTGAAAATGTACCAGAGCAAACTTTAATGGTGAAATAAAGAGGTCAGAGTCCGTGTTTTGTTCTAATTATTTATGTGAAAAGCTTAAGTCAGGAAATCTAATATTCATCATGAAATGGGTACTCTGGATGGTCACTCCACCTGTGTTGAAATAAGAAAAGAGTTATCATTTCTGAGCATGATGATGTGGACTTTTTAGTCTTTTAGAAAACTGTTCTTGCATTACACAATAAAAGCAGCCCAACACAATGCATTATAATACAAACTATGGCCTACAAACGTACATAAAGATTAGGTATACTATTAGGCTCAACTCATTATGTATTTTCCTGTCAAAGCTTATACTTACATCAGCAGCTCCACAAAACGAACATTTTTGTTCAGCGCTTCAATGGCTTTCATTTCTTCCTCAGTGAGTGAAAAGTCAAATATCTGGAAAAAAATGTGATTTGTTTTTATCGGACAGTGTGTAAGACAGGAATTTTGGCACCATAACTTTTCTTATTGACAAATGCATTTACTGTGTACGGTATATACATGGCATATTATAATAAAAAGCATTTTGGTAAACCCACCTGGAAGTTGTGTTTGATCCTCTCGGCGCTGAAGCTCTTGGGGATCACTACGACTCCTCTCTGGACGTTGAAGCGCAGAGCCACCTGGGCACTACTCTTGTTGTACTTTTTCCCAATGGACACAAGCAGCTCGTCCTCCAGCAGGGGAGGACATTTCACATTCACCCTAAACAAGAGACAGAAGGAAATACGAATGACGCCAGGATAGAGACTTTTATCAAAGTTTTTATTTTCAGCATCCCAAAGTGTTGAAGGTTTGGTAACAATAACAATGTTGCAGCGTCACATACTAGGCTTACATCTTGCACAGATATTGTTTTTTTTATTTAATTTTGGACATTACTAATGATAGAGGTTATGTTCTTTCCATGACAAAAGCTATGTGTCATGTTACTTGTGTTGCAGATTTTGTTTCTTCACTTAGCTGTTTAATTTTGTTATTGAACATTAATTACTCACCTTATAGCTGAGTTAATCGCCAGTGTTTTCCCTACTTTTGTTTAAGTGTCACAGAGATTTTAGATTTTAGTGTCATGTGTTATCTAAAAATGCTTGAATACAATACCGGAGGTACAAAACATTACAAAATACAAGCTTTCCAAAGGTTCTGTTTAAAGATATCCAACCAGCCTTGAAAAGTGTGTATCTCTTAAAACCTACATACCAGGATGCATCTCTGGAGGAGCCAATCGGGCAGTAGCCAACAATAACAATGTCATTCTGACGACAGTACTCCAGAAGCTTGGGTTGTGTGAAATATGGATGGCATTCAACCTACAGGTAAGAAAGAAGAAAATACACAATTGGCCCAAAGTGGTCTGACATTACTTTAGCGCCCTGTGCTCTTACTTGCCAGAATAAAATTGTGTGGGAATGGAAAGAAAGATGACATTTAAAGACAGTCTACGACTATTTTGTGATAAGGAGTTTCATCTAAGCCTGTTAAGTATAAAGCATACTACCGGTAAATAAGCAACCCAAAGAATACACAGCTATACTGCACCATCTACTGAAACTTGTTAACTCATTAGCCCAAAAGTATGAAAAACTAATGAATGCCTTCTTGTTAATAGCCTATAATACTACTGTATACTGTAATATACTACTGTACTACATACATTATGCTATCTCTGATGTCAGTGGGGGTCTAAAGAAGTTGGGGTCACCTGGTTGGATACAGGTTTGTGTTTGAGGCCGGGTTTATTCAGCAGCAGCTCCAGTTGTCTGCGGTTGAAGTTGGAGACTCCCAGAGACTTAACCAGCCCTGCGTCTTTGCAAGCCTCTAAAGCCTGTTGAGAAGAAAAGATTTACATCCTCTCAAAGGCTGATAGTGATTATCTTTACAGACTTACTGCGATAGTGGAGAAAAATATGAAGCACAGTGGAGAGGAAAAGACAGATCTTTGAACACAGCTTGGCTGTTTATGATATCTGGTGCGGCAGCAGAGAACGTTCTGGCATCAACTGTCAAGCATAAAGGAATATCACATGCCAATTTCAAAGTGGATTATCTTGATTCATTATTTTATCGCTATTACTTTCATATTTTCTTGGAAGACATTCATGACATATAGTACATTACAAGCACCACAAAAATGCACAGAAACAATAGCAGATCCTTTGAGTTGGAGAATGAGCAACCAATTTTATGTAGCACGCCTGAATTAAATGAAATTACAATTACTCGACATATTATTAGATAGTTCTAGTTAAATCTAATGCAATCCAATACAAAACCCATACATTTAATCTTACTGTTATGAAGGCTATCATATTCAGTTTGTTAAGCCCGTGTCTAGTAATTGACACAGATCCAACTCTGTTGTCATTTTTTTTTGTCATTTTTTTCAGGCTCCAGTTACTGCTAGTGTTGAATTGTATTTCCTGGTATTGAAAAGTGTTCTTAATATTTTGTCTATCCCCACTAACATAAATGCATGTACGCTCTTTTGATAATTGTTTTTGTTGTACTTCATGTTTCTAAGTCATGCTTATGTAAACATGTGAAGCAAAAGTGAAAGAAAAAAAAACATAAATACATTAAGTGAGGAAACAATGTGTCATGAAAATACCATATCCAGACATCACAGACAACAAGGAGGAGAATAGAAAAGTCATACAAAGTCATCAGAAAGCAGGACCATGCATTGTGAATTCAATAGAACTCACCTCCCATGTTGCACAGAGGTCTGTGTGGTGGTAGATGTATTTTCCATCTTGGTCTTTTGGATAGAACTCATTTCCAGGCTAAATTTAAAACACACTCGTTACTTAAATATATTTGCTTCCTGTGGTGGCATGATCTGGTCATGGTGATGCTGAAATACTGTAGAAAGGGAAAGTGTGGAGGTGCAGTTGGCTTCAACAAGACTATTTTGGCCTATAGTCACAACTCATCCAAATATCTGACTATGATTAAAACACTTACAACAACCGTAAACATATCCAAATGGTTCCAGGCGCCCAATCTTAACCAAACATACCCCTGTAACAACCCCTAAGCATTAGCCACATTTCACACATTTGTTATGCAGCTTTATGCATATATTTACCTTGGTATCTTGTCTTGACAGCAGAAATCTACTAAACATTACCACTGTGACAATATGTAATGGCAATGTTCAGATACTACATGGCTAGCTGCTAAGTAAACTGCCTTCTACTGTATATGTGTACTATATAGAAACCTTGAAGGCCATAGGAAGCTCGACGATGTAGAGATCCACATAGTCTAGTTTTAAGGCTTTCAGTGTCCTCTCCAGGGCCGGTCTCACCAACTCTGGTGGATGGAAGGTGTTCCAGAGCTGAGGGAGATAACACAGAACTACTTAAAAAACATTAAAATGAAATTAACATGGAGCAAAGCGCACGTTTCTGCTTTTGGAAAACTGTTTACAGTGTTCAAATGTCTTTAAGGCCTTAAGAAAAACATAATAAATTCTTAAACTACATGACATTACTTGACATATAACAAAACGTATTACCTTTCCACAGTAAAATATGTCCTCTCTTTTCACGGTTCCATCAGCAATCTTCTCTCTAATGGCTTGACCCACTTCGTGCTCATTGAAATACACCAATGCCCCATCAAAGTGCCTGTAACCTATGTCTATGGCCAGCTTGACACACTCAAGTGCTGTGCCTCTGGGTGTCTATTGGAAATCCACAGAAAATGTAAATATTATTTGACCTGGTTTTGATCAAGTTGTGCTACAGTTTGTACAAATATACATTCTTTACATATCACAGTGACATTTAAAACGTGTGTTAATGTTCACCCAATCACTGCAAGCAATAAACACCAGCACTACTACATTACAGAGAGTTCTCCTGGTAAAGCAGTCAAGCCCAGCTCACATACATATGTAGAAACACACATTATTCTTCTTACTGTTCGAGGGTCCCCATAGGTGCCCAATCCCAGCAGTGGAATATGATTCCCATCACTGAGACGGATACTGTGGCTCTCTGCAGTCAGATTCATGTGTGTGTAAATGTGGAACTGAACTGCTGTCTAGGCTGCCTAATAAGTAATTTATTGAATGACCACGAACCTTGATCCCTGACGCTTTAACTTTCATGCACTTAGTTGTGGCTTTGCACTGAGAACATTTACAGAGACAAACCCAAACAGGTGGGCAAGACAATGATGATAGACTTAGTAAATTATATTGTAATTATATAAGTATTGTTGTTATTATAGCAGTAAATAATAGAAAGCAGTACCATAATAATTTAACTTATGCATGTTTTTTTACAAACAAAAGATAAAACAATGATCTTAACAAACTGAGTGATCACAATGGATGTAAGTGATAGTGTAGCATTATTGCATTACACATTAAAAAACAAAAAATCATACCCAATCTATCATAGTGTTGTGTGGTAAATTATGCCATGCCTTTACAACGCCAATAAATCTGTAATACGATCTGTGCAGTAACAGTTAGTAATAAACTCACCCATAATATAAATCATTAATTTTTAAGAAAATAATTAATTTATCAATTAAGGACTCTTAAATAATGGAAAAGTACAGTAACTACAGCTATTAGGTCACATGGATAAAGTGCCAAATTTAACACAATGAAGAGTAACGTTACCGGAAGTGTAACGTACCTGATTAATCAACTACCCTAATCACATTTCTTTTTTTTTTTCTTTTAAAGCATTGACTGGTTAGTAACTCCCTAACTTTCAGAGCAACAAACATCAACCTTTGACCTGTGGAGTTTGTCCTCAATCACTCAGCCAGTGTCGCTCTTATCATCCGCACGCGCACTGTTTGACCCCACCCCTCTCGTACTGCAACGAGCGCGTGCGGTGCAATTTGAGCAACATCTGCTGCGCGCGACCGTGCGACACCCAAACACGGAGGTATTGTATTTTCTCTTTTGTGCTACAGGTTTGTGTTTCATTCGACACAGTGTCGTTTTAGTGTCGAGGTAACATGTGAGCAGAATATTAACAGCGCTGTGTTTTGAAAAAAAGGATGAACTGAGAGTGAAGAGGAAAATGCAGGTGAGAGAAGATGCTCTTTTCGCGAAGGGTGTAGGAGGAAAATGACTCTTGAGCCTGGTCTGCTCACCTGTGTGGGTACATCTTGTATACGCAGAGAAATCTAGCAGTGAAGGATAAAAGTGCGGCAAATGGATGGACGCGCAGAAGAACAGGAGACGGGGTGTGCTGCTGTCATCATCGTTGAGAACGAAGCTGAGAGCATGCCAGTGCAAGAGGAAAAGTCCGGTGCAACCGGCCAGAATTACCTGGACACTTGCCCCGTTTGCCATCTAAACTTTCACAGTCGAGAGCCCAAACTTCTGCCGTGTCTGCACTCTTTTTGCAAGAAATGTTTGCCTTCACCTTCGAGGAATTTGGCCATGGCAGAGCCGCCAAACTCCCAGGCTGACAGCGCGACCAAACCACGTGAGACACTTTGTTTACAAACAATGACCATAGATCGATTAATCACCTTAACTGCATGCAACAAAGTGAACATTCATTGTGGCTCTATAAGGCTGCATGGTGTGTTTAAGGGCACACACTTCCTTTGACCATAAGCATCTGGTGTTATGTGTACTTTTCCAAAAAGCACATATAAATCCTATTTTGACTGATTTTGACCAACATGTCTGATTCTGTTTCTTTCCAGTGAATGTGATCCGCTGTCCGGTATGCAGGCAGGAGTGTATGGAGGTAGATGTGATGGAAAACGTCTTTGTGAAGGACTCAGTTGAGGCTCCCAGCAGCACAGTGGAGAGGACAGTCCAGGTTAGTGACGAAATGCATACCCCATGAGGGGCAGCCTTATGTTATTCTTTTTAGGGTCTATAATGTCTATAATATTCCTAGATGATAAGCAAGGTCTTGTGCACTGATGGAACTAGGAAAATTGAGGTGTTTTATACTTAACAGGTGTACCAATTGGGTACTGATTTGTCAAGTCTGACATCATTTTTGCAGATTAGATCTAATTTAATTTGCTTGATCAAACAAGACCCAGCGTCTTTCCAACTGTTCCACCATAGTTACCTGCCTAACTAAGATGTATCAGCTTCTGATGCTTGTCTCATCTACCTGTAGCTCTGTATGACCTGTGATGACAACACCAAAGCTGCCGGGTTTTGTGTGGACTGTGTTGAGTACCTCTGTGCCACCTGTGTGGAGGCCCACCAAAGAGTCAAATTCACCAAAGACCACACCATCAGACAGAAGGCAGAAGTATCACACGGTATTCTAACCAGTGTCCTTATCTCATTTCTTTTCTTCGTGCAAAATACTTCTGGTGTTTCCATGACAAAGGAAAGAGCTATTATGGGATCTATGCTGCAGGTGTCACACTTTGCTCTGGGTTTAGTGTAGATTTATTTTTATCCAATATAACAGATTTAAGAGGTAAATGCATCAAAAGTCCTTTCTTCTACGACAGTCCGTTTTATGACCCAGCGCACAGTATGTCAAAAATGAAATCACCTGTGAAATTTTGGCACTTGGTTTTACAACAATATTTTACATTCTTACACTCTTGACTGCTACTACTACTGTTGTTTGAAATGAACTTTAAGCTCATCTGCCATGATAGTAAAACGTAAACATTGCCACAGTGAAGTATTTTTTATTGGCCCAAATGATAAATATACATTTTTACATAGAAATCTCTCATCTTACCCAGTTTTAAAGCAATTTTGTGGTACTGTGTGCAAATTAAACCTTCTCACTCAGTTAAATAATGCAACACATTTGGGATTGCTCATTAAGTGCAGCAGAATTCTAATTAAATTAAAACATTTAGATGTATAGTTTGAAAACAAGCAAAGGCCAAAGGCTTATTATCAAGGGCATCAAGACCAGAAGTTACTTGCCAATTGGCAGGAACCTGCTAAAGAAAGATTTCCCTGAATTCATTAAAGTCAGACATTGCTACTACTGCCATAACTGTATGTCTATAAAACTACTCATTCCCTAACAATATTTAAGCCTATATCTTGGAAAAATATACTCTATGCTACATCTACGTATGCATGTATTGTTTTCAAGTCTTCTTCATTACACCCAGTCATTACATTACATTACATTACAGCATTACAGCATCTACGGTCTACGACATAGTGCCCAGGCAATAGATGCATGGGACAAATACTGTCACCCAGAATGCAGGGCCAAACGATGAACCTTCTGTTGTTTTCCAGAGGTCCGTGGTGTCTCGACTCAGAGACCAATGTTCTGCGACATCCACAAACAAGAGCCACTGAAGCTGTTCTGTGAGACCTGCGACCTGCTAACCTGTCGTGACTGCCAACTAGTCAAGCACAAGGACCACAAGTACATTCACAATTTACAATATAACATAATATAATTCTTTCAAATAAGGGTTCATACACCTGGTTATACATTTCAGTTTTGTTTGACATTACACGTAACAATGGTGTGCAGTTAAATGTGATTAACATACATTTAACTATCTGACATTTGATTTTGCATATATTGATATACATTTTGATACTTAAAAATCCTTATGTTTATCATGATATTGATTTCAACCATATTGTTATTGTGCACTCTGCTGAAGTGTCACTGAACCCCTGTTAGTTCCATCACCCAGTTGAGGAGAGAAAGGGATTCAATTACAGTAGTAGAGCACTAATACTATGTAATCAACATTTACTTTTTATACTGTACTCACTGACTTAAAGTTTTTCTTGGATTAGTTACCAATTCCTGGAAGATGCTTATAAAAACCACAAACAGCACATGGAGAGCATGACTCATCAGCTGCAGGAGAAAAGAAAACTAATTGAAGAGGTGTCAAACTCCATAAACAATGGGTATGTATTTCCACATACCTAAAGATTACATATGTAAAAAAAAAAAGTCACTTTGCTCTTCCATATGACCTAACAAGAAACAACTGGTAAATTGTTAAGCATAAAACCATGAATACCTCCAGTAATAATGAGATGTCTCCAAAATGTATTTTGAAATATGTGCTGTGTTGTTTGATTTTACATGTTATTTGTCAAATTTGAATACTCATTAATAGTTGTAATGTATGTTTTTCAGCCTTCTTCAGGTTGATCAGAACCGTATGTCTGTTCACAATGAAATAAAGAAATCCATCTGCAGTTTGATTCTCGAGATAAACAAGAAGGGCAAGATGCTAGTTAATCAACTTGAGGTATGACAAAAGCTTTTGAATATATTACAAACATAACAAAACAATGTTATTTATTAGTTTTACCACATGCATTAGATCTGTAGCTTGCTGTGGTGTTGTTTCCAGAAAAACATTACTTGCTTGCAAGCTCAGTTGACTGTCTTACCCTGAGGCTCGGAGCGCATACCCTCAAGCTGTTTGGACGCTGCAGATGTTCACTTATTCATGTTTTCCAGGCTGTAACAAAGGATCACGAGAGTGTCTTGCGAAAACAACAGGAGGACATCGGCTATCTATCCCGACACCTGGATCATGTCATCAACTTCACCAAATGGGCCACAGCCAGGAACGGGGGCACGGCCCTCTTGTACTGTAAACGTTTGGTAAGGCTTGTCTGACCATTTATCCACTCAACCGTATCTCATCACAGTCTTGTTTTCCCAACCTGGAACGCTGACAGCTCAGCTCTGAAAGCCGGTTAGGAGCCTGGTCTATCGTAGACGTGATGAAGTGGGAACATATGCCTTTTGTAACACACAAGTATCCTCCTCTAAAAATTATTAATAACATCCCTTCTGTTGCAGATTCTGTTTCAGATTGGAAACCTCCTACAGGCAAAATGTAGTACCTCGTTTATACCACAGAGCACTGCGCGCTTCCAGTGTCGATCCTCTTATTGGGCCTCAAATGTTGATCTGGGTAAGACATAAACAAATGTTATAGAAGCTAATCTAGAACCCTGAGAATGGATTTCTTTTAGTCTGGACACCGTGTTTTGTTTGTCATTTTTCTGTTTTAGTAGTTTTTGATACATTTAAACCTCACCCAAATATTACTGTAGTGTTTTACTGGCCTTTCCTTTACTGAAACTAGTCAACTGCCACGCAATCGTCTGCCACAAGATAAAGATCATGCTGATCATTTCCACAAATGTTCCAACTAAGGTGACTCATTGACTTATTAAACAAGCATGGCAACAAAGGTAGTGGCAGACTATGTTAACATGACAAACCTTAGGGAAACTGCAAAAATCTAGTGCTAGTTCCATCAGTCATATGCCCATGCTGTGTTTATCTGTCTGTTGAGAGTCTCCTGTTTTTCACTTTAAAAACTCAATGATTCAGTAGTTACACTCTCTGAACAACATCAAAATGGAATAGTGAACATTAGGTATGCTATCAGGAGAGGTTTTCCACCACAAACCAGTCCTTTTTGTGTTTCACTATTTTCCCAAAATCCCTTTTTATTGTTGCTTGCATACAGAGAGGCTTGTCGTCTCATCCATGCAGTGAGTAGTGGGTGATTGATTCGGAGATGGAATAAATATGAAGTATTTCCATCCCTTCCTGCCACGTTCTTCATGCAAATCACACCACTTACCAGAGATTTGCTGGTTCTCGCTTGTCATTTGGATGAAGGACACTAAATTGAGGAGAAAGGTCAGGATTCAGAGGGTCCAGAGCTTAACAGGGGCCCAAAATGCAGCAGTTAGAACTCATTCGAGCCTGACAATTGTGCTGGAATGTGAGATTAATCGATTTTTTGAAGAGTCAATCAACAGAAAATGCCAATTAAATGTTTAAGTGAAACAGATTTTGGTTTTATCAAGCAGAAATCACAATATTCTCTGGGTCCAGCTTTATCATTGTGATGATTTGCTTTTGTTTGTTTTATATCATTGCAAGTTAAATATCTTTGGGTTTTGGGATGTCAAAACAAGCCATTTGAAGACATCACATTGGGCTCTGGGAACTTGTGAGGGACATTTTTCAATATTTGTTTGTATTGTTATTTGTTACACTTAATCTAAAACATTTTCAATGGATTAACTGATAGTATAATCAATAACTGATAAAATGATCATTAGTTGCATCTCTACTTTACATGTTTTTCCCCCTTAATAACCACTGAAGTTTCCAAAACTGTGCTACCGCATTGCTGCCTAAACCTTCTCTTTCCCACAGTTCTCTGCAGAAGTTTTGTCTGTATTGTCTATTTTTCATCCCTACTTGTTATGCTCATCCTGTCTCTGTGTGTATGTTCCCTCAGGCTCTTTAGTGGTGGAGAGTGTACCAGGCCACCAGCTGGGTGGTTTTCAGGGTATCCCTCATCAGCTCTCCCACCCTGGGCAGGGCCCCTCAGGCTCACCCCAGAGCTTTGCCCTGGGAGCACCCCATAATACTCTGGCTCAGCTCCAGATGCAGGTGGACAAGCTAAACCCGCAGGCCCACTGGCAGCCCCAGCCACCTCCTCCACCCTGGACGTGGTACCAGAGTGTCCGACTACAGGGAACCGTGCCAGGGCCCCTGCAAGGAGGCTCTCCATCCCACAGTATGCCTCCTCAACCAGGCCGCAGGTTTATGGTGCCTCCTCCCAACCACGTCAGCCCAACTAGCAGCTTACCGAGCCCTGGGTTTACGCCCCAGGTTAGTGTGCATTTCTGTGTGTGTGTGTGTGTGTCCGTTTGACTGACAGGCCCTCTTAACAAACACTGACAGCGGATGGCGATGTCCTAAATAGAGCTGACAGCCTTCACATCCTGGGCAATCTATGCCATTCCTTGTCATGATGGATTTTAGTCTTGGACGAGCTTATGACTCAAAATGATAAAATAAAACCGCTAAATCTGCAGTGCAACAGCAGCCAACATGTGACGGACGATGGGCCCAAGATTCCATAAGAAAGGGTTGATAATATCTCGTCATCCAATTTGTTTAGTCTAGTTCACAGGCTGTTTTGGTTCCAGCTCTGAAGTATAGGCTCATTCGCAGCACAATACTGGCGTGTGAAGTGCACATGTAAGTTGTGTCATACTGATGTGAACAAGCTGCTATAGCTGCATAATGAACTCTCAAATGTTCTAGATTGTGTTCTGGTCACTGTAGCTGTTGTTTTTCTTTATACGTCACTATGGTACAATCAACTTAAAGAGATTTAAGGATAATTGACAAGTTCATAATTTTAAGTGTACAGCATGTCTGCTTTTATTTTTGTCAAGAGTTCTTTCATCGTTGTGTCATAGTGCAGCTAAGTGCAGATTAATTTGAAAAATGACCTCACAGCGTTCATGTAACTTTGATGAATAGAAAAGCTGACATGATGAGGCAAGTTTGAAATCTTTGGAAGTTGATTTTCATACTGTTGTGAAACAAATGAAAACGTATGGCTTCCTGGAAGGTTTGCAAAAACAGCTGCTGCGTTCTAGAAAAAGTGGTTAGTATTAAAGTTCATTAGTATAGTAGTAGTAAACTCAGTGTGTGGGTGTGGATCGACCTAATTTAAAATGGGGCCTTTAAAATAAGTATATGTGATATATGTGTTATTGTAGTGCAGTGTTATGCGTTAAAACATTAAAAATGTTGGCATGGTCCATTAAGTGTATCCGAACTAAACTAAATTAGATACAAGCATTTAAATATTTTATATGTTTTCATGCATTTTGGAGGAGGAGAAAGATTAGCTGCACCTGCAGGATTAAAGCTACAATAAGACCAAAAATAAGTCTTAGGCAGATCAACCTGGAACTTCTGAGTGTTTTGTTTATGGTTTAGTCTCCTCTGTTCTGTTTTGCTGCCATGAGGCGTCGACCCACACAGCCAGCGACAGGGTAACGAAAGCGTACCCTTTCATCTCCACCTCCATCATCACATGAATAGACGCTGACAGGAACGTAGCAAGAAAATTATTGCAGCATTTCAATCCATCTTTCTGTCTTTCATTTGTAGCCTCTGAGGGGGATGGGAAGCAGCTCCAGCTACCAACCCAAACCTATGGACGTGTTTTCTTCTTCACCTCTGTACACCCATATAACACCACTGCCCATCAATGGTGGTGTCAGTTCGCCTCAATCACGACATACGGCAAGTGATTCCATCCATTAATGTAAACTATATTAATATTCATTATATTTACAATGTAGTAAATAACATAATTCTGTGTTTAGATTGAGCCCACATATCTGAATATGAGGAACGATTCAGGTGGTCCTATATATATGCTGAAGTCAAACTATCCCCAGAGCCTACCACCTTCTTTGGCACACAGAAATGGTACGTCTGTGCCATCAGTGTCATTTGTGCTTTTGCAGACTGTATGTATTGCTGTATTCTTAACAAAGTAAAACACAGATTTTTATTTCTCTCAAGTGCAAGGACAACAGAATTCACCAGGGTACACTGCCGTCTCCCAGGAGGAGAAACCAGGGTATGGTGACAGACACACACACACACACACAAAAAAAAAAATCACAGATTGTCTCTCTCTTTCTCTGAACAGTACTGCCTTGATATGACCTTAGGCCCTTTGTGCCATCGGTCTCTCCAGTGTATTTGGCTTTATTCTAATTGGTTCTTGTTTTGTTCCCAAGTACTGTTTCCTGGAAACCTCCAGAAACACACCAGGCTAGTGGAGCAGTGGGCTCAGCTGTCAAGAAAAGACGAAGGTCATCACCAGGGCCCATCATAGTCATCAAAGATGAGCCAGATGATGACAGTAGCTACGTAAGGAGACAATAAATTATTATGACAGTCCAATGAGTATTCCATATATACTGTGCATTTGAATTTTGATGGATGCTTTCATCCAAAGCTTGTTACTATTTTTAAATGCATTGGACTAACACTACAGTATTAATTTAAAGCAAAATTGCAGTTTATTACAACTTGGGTCTTATTTTTGGAGTTTTAACCATTATTTCTATCTGTTATCATAACATTGTACTCACCGCAGTAGTTGGTGAATTGAAACAGAGACCATTGCTAAAATGAAGTCAGATGCAGCAAGAAACATAAGCTGTGAGACAGATTGTAAACAAGCTAACAGTAAAACCAAAAGTGAGGGGAACCTGAAATGTCAGTAATAATCCCTTATTGGACAGAAAAACTATGGCAATTACTGTAGCTCAAAGTAAAGTAAAAGTCAATTTACATATTGATTACAATATTTTCAGAGCTGTTGTTTCTCTCTGTTTGTGGATTTCAGGTGCAAACCAACCAAAGAGCCAGCCTCCCTGACAGCACAGGTGACCAACCCCAAGTCAGTGCCCAGGGTGAGGGCAACAAAGTCCCGACTCCTCTTCAAAGCACAGACGACAAACCCCATAGCCCTTCACAGCCTCCAAGCAGCCCACGGGATCAGAGCAAGACTAATGCTCCAAATCGCATCTGTTCACTGGGAGGAGAACAGCAGGTGGACCAGCACCAAGCTCCGCTGGAAGACTCTAATGAAGTCTTGTGTGCTGTGTGTCAGACTGGGGGAGAGCTGCTGTGCTGCGATAAGTGTCCCAAGGTTTTTCACCTTTCGTGCCATGTTCCAACTCTCCTCAAATCTCCCAGGCAAGCTCTGTCAGGGGAAATTTATTTATCGCTGGTCTCAGGTGGAAACCCCATAACTCATGTTTTGTTTTGTTTGTTTTTTATTTTCATGTTTATACTAGAATCAAGGAATTATGGTCCTCTGTCAAATGAAAAAAAACTTTTTAAGAATGAGGCTGTTTTGGACAAGTTGTTTTCACATTCTGGTGGTGTGAGGTTATCATCTGACAGCAGCATTATGCACTAGTTAATGTATGTTCCTGCTTACTGGCTTTTGCATTGATTCTCTGGACTGTCTCTTTTCAGTGGGGAATGGTTTTGCTCTTTCTGCCGTGACCTGTTAGCGCCTGAGATGGAGTATGAAAGCAAACCTGAAGAAAAAACAGTAAAGAAGGAGCCAGATTTTGAAGGAGGATTCCCCCCTGTGGACAAACGAGTCAGTACTCTTTTTTAAAATAAAAATTAATTTGGTTACAATAAAGATTACAGAATTATAGTTATAAGATTGGCACAAAGTTAAGTTGAAAGTTAAGCTTAGTCAAGTAAGTCAGACAGTTCCGGTTCTGCTTTTCCGATTAGCTTGTAAAACAACAGTGAACAATGAATTTCAGTTCAACTCCATAACTTTATTCATCCCAAGCAGGGCAATTAAAACATAAAAACATAGCAGAGCACCGACACATATCATTATGATGGTATGAGTATTATCCTTATTAAATGTATGCTCCTTCCAAAATCTATCTTTTTAATGTCAAACACCTCACCTCTGTACATTTGAAAGTTTGTAGTTTGATCCACAGCAAACACAGACTAAATGCTCAAATTCTGTCTCTATCCTTATGTACAACCTTTTGGAGCTTGTTAGGAGGTACATATGATATTTTATGTCACAGTGCCCCTCCTCCTGCTCCTTCATTGGACAGAATTGCTCAGAATCCTTGCTTACTCATTGGCTATCCCGACAAACTCACGCCTTCCTTGTTTATTGGTGTGAATTTGAACACCAGGTACAAGACATTCAGTGACTGTGATGGTGAGTGCTCCAGAGTACACATGCCTAACGAGGTTTGCTAAAAAAATAAGCGATTTGAAATATTTTGGAAAGTGTAGCATACTATATGGATGGACAGCAAAGAAGAGGTTTTATACATTTCTATGCATCATTTATTCCCCCGGTGAAAGCAGTTTATTGTTGGAAACCAACATAACCCGACAGAAATAAAGCTTACCACAGCTAGCATGCTCCATTTATTAAGGACAAAACTTATTACAGACACTTTTCAAGTCTAAAGGGGGTTAAGGTGTGATACTCATAAATAGTTTAGTATCACTTTAATAAATCAACCTTAATTACTCTTTGCCTAGCAACCGTATTGTTTTTACTATTTTCCATCAACTATATTGAGTAATAGAAGAATACTTACTACGATACTAGTACTGAAGAAAATCTCAGATTTACTAAATTTGTGAAAATTCCGTACATTTTCAATACAATGGTGTTAAGCAATGTATCTGAAAAGCAATAAGTTGCTTGATGCTGTGTTTTGCAGTGATTTAACAACAGCTAAGAATCAGTGTTGGCGCTGACACAAAGCAGATCAGCGTCAGATAAGTTCTGAGAGGTAAACCTCACCAATATGGTATTTGTGTCAGGTGCAATTGATTAACTAAGCAGATGCAAGAGGTTGGAGATCTGTATTTGGTTTCTCTCTTTGTCGGTTGCCATGTATTAAGTTAGATGTCTTTTTCTCTCGCTGCAGAAGTGTGAGAGGCTGCTGCTGCACTTGTTTTGCTGTGACCTGAGTTCAGACTTTGAAGGGCCTGTCTCCCCCTCGGTGAGTCTGGAAGCATGGCTGACTACAGACAAAAAAGTTCACAGGATTAATGTCACATGGAGTTACTGTAACTGTAATTTTAATGATGTGTAGTATGCAGTATTTCTCAGGAAAGGCAGAGAAATTATGAATCAGCAACAGAGCAACTTCAGTCAGGTACTGGAAAAATACAAGTATTTGTCTTGCTGACACAGAGCTTGTAGTATGTTATTGCACAGAGTGGATGAAGATTAGCAATTACAGACTATAAACTGTAGATTACAGTACATACAACACTTTCTTCGTGTGCAGCACTTAACCGCAGTGCCCACTTTTGGCTTGAAATACCTCTTTTTATTATAAACCTTCACATTACAAAATGGGGTAAAAATCCATAACCTCCTGTGCACAATGCTGACATGTAATACTATATAAATATGAGATATTAATCAGGCTTTTAACATCTTCCCATGAAGTGTTATAGTTTTATTATCTCTCCCTTTCTAAATACTGTAGGTACGTGCTAATAGCAGGTTGACTATAAAAGGACCAATGTGTCTTTCCCCTGTGAAAAAACGTTTGGAGGCTAAGCAGAGTCTGTGCTACCAAAGCCCTGCAGAGTTTGTATCAGACATCAGGCTCCTCTTTGGGAACTGTGCAGGCCTGAGTGAGGTACTGTAGAAAGAATTGTCTGTAAAAAGCCATTTTTTTCAGTATTATTCAGCTCTTGACACCTGGTAATATTTTGCCCTTATCTTTGTTTCTACTCAGGCTGACACAGAGGTAACCATGGCAGGCAGGAAGCTTAAGGAGGTGTTTGAAGAGCACCTGAGGATCATCTTCCCTGACCAGACCTTTCCACAAGTCAAACTAGAGGTGATACCTACGGCTCCTCCTGACTCTCAACTCTCATCTCTTGACAACATAGCCCAGCCTGCAAAGCGCCAGCACACATGTTCAGACTCCCAGGATGCACCAACCTGTCCCGGTGGAGAGGAGGGAGTAGCACGAATGCACAAACCTTCTTAATCGTTTAGTTATTTGACAACACTGCCTGCACCAGCTAATATGTGTGGTGTGTTAGACTTTATTACAGACATTTATGATACACAATTACCTTCAGGTCACCAGAAAGGTTTTATATGTTTAATGATTAAATTGCATTGCTGGTAAACAACTATGATACAGGGAACCAAATTAGTTCTATTTTCTGGACTAAACTGCATTACAGCTGCTGCATTTACTCTGAATCTGAAGAAATAGCTTCTATCTCTGACTAAAGCTTGAAGATTAAGACTGGGATTTATGAAAAAGGTACATACATGCAGTACATTTAGGTGTTACTGTAACAGGGTAAAGCTGCCTGGCTATTGTGGTAAGCAGTATTTTGGTTAAGCTATCAGTTCAAGTGATCAGTTTGCTCAAATGATAAGTCTGCTCACAGCAGATACGTTGGTTCATCGACACTGAGCTAAAGATGGCGTGGTCAGGTCTGGTGTCTTTTTCCTGTTTAGCTCTCCATGTGTAAATATAGCAGTGATCAGAGGAAGGATGATAATCATGAGCTTTGATGTTTGTGGTCTATCTTATGTGGAATATGATAAGGCCCTCGAGGCCAGTAAAATGAAAACATTAACGCTGTTCCATTGTCGCACACCATTACACAATATTTCTGCTTGGTCTAATATGTCAGGCTTTTTTAACATAGTGCAGAACTACAGATTTAATTGTTGTAAAGGTAAATGTGTGTGTGTAATTTAATTTATTTATTTATGTTTATTTAAAAAAAAACGTTTTTCAGATTTTATTGTGAAGAGCTGAGCACAGTGAAAATGTTATGTGAGACTATTTTTATATAATTTGAATTCAGCAACATTTCTTACACACTCACCATTGTGAACGGTTTTCTTATAATATCCAAGAGTCCGAATATTTAGCCATAAACCTGCTTGCATGCAAGTCAACTTGCAGGTGTTTACAGGGTACAATAAAATATGATAGCTTAACTCTGGGTAATGATTCTGATGTTATACACCTCCTTCACCCTATAACTGCATGTTAATGGAGTCTATTAATGTCCTACTTAGAAATTACTTAAACCTCACAGTTCAGCAAAGCCACTTTCTCCATGTTTTTACAGTTGTGTTGTCCTTTGGGCCCCACAGGGCAGCCCTCTGACTGCCTGGCTGTTTTAGTGGCCCTCTGCTGATTGACACAGACGTGGCAAGACAAGCTTTGTTGAGCTTCAAAGGAACTGTACCGCACCCCCCACAACAAGATTAACACTGTTTGAATGCGACCTCGGCCACTCCAATTTCCTCCACCTGTGAGCTGGGAGGTCATGCTGCTGTTTCTTGTTAAAGCCCAAATGTGGAGAGGAGGGCTGGTAGTTTCTGGAAGGCTAGCAGGCATGAGAAGTTGCCCTCAGATGTTCACTGTGCTCCAGCCAGCCAGGCTAGGAGCTCTCATTTTGGGCATTCTTCATTCATTATATGGCCTCTAAAGGACTGTTATCTATTTTCTACATTACACTAAGGCAAAGATAAGATTAAGAACAGAACAGCAGTAAAGGGGTGCTCTTTGTTGTTATGATAACTTACATTACAAAGGGGGTTGCCACATCCTTGACTGATAGATGTCTGCAGGAACCATATGTGTTGCTATAGCAACAGTCTGCTCTTAACCTAGAGGTCCTACTGCACAGTTTAAATATGTTTCCAGGATCATTAAAGTGTTCTTGCGTGTTTTACTTTGTTTACTAAAATACAAGGTATGCTGTAGTGTTTTTGATTTTTGAAAAGTGTTTTTTTTCTACCTTCCAGACACTGGTTTTCATTCATTGTGTTAAGGCATTAGCATCAACTTGCAGATTAGTTAGGTAATCCATTACAATAAACCCCATATTGGCTTCTATTTTTGTCAAGGTTAAATCGCTACTGTAGTATGCCAGTGTAAGTGCAGATCGATTAAAAACATATTTTCTGCTTTACCATGCAGCCGCAAAGTAAGAGACAAATATAAAAGACATGTTGTTCACTGTGATGGATTACCTACTCAAGCAAATTCTCTGCCCGCTCATTTTTACACCATAGTGGGATGTTTTTCCAAGTTGGTTTCATTAGAAAAATTGCACCCTGGATACAAGTATTGAAAAAGACAGTTGTATTTTCTAAATAAGCAAGATAAATAACATAAAATTCAAACTTGAATCCCCACTCCCACTACCCTAAACCAGCTCTGCAGCAGTGGAGATGGCTGTCTGGAAGGTACAAATAACATTTATAAATGTATATTATGCCAAAACAGTCAAAACACTAGTATGGTCTATTAAAATGTGGTCTTATAGAAAGACTGTTAACAGAGTTCAATTACCAACAGAAAACGTAGACTGTGGTGGACTGAAGAGCACAGAGATTGAGACAAGACTCGTCACACACTACACTTAAACAGCGCAGTTACCCATTTATAACTGCCATATACTTGTGGGCTTTCCTGTATGCCTGTGGTGTCCTGATATCAAGTCATTGGTGATGTTTCTAGACTGGCTAGACTGGTGGTGGAGACATATGGCTCTGATTAGAAGATCATTTAACCTCTCTCTGTCGCCATGCCCAGAGTCAGTAGACTGATTGAATTTGCAGAGGGCCTTAGTTGGTACAAAATGTTTATAATGCAGTCTAGCAATTATTTCTCCACTTCTTGCCAATTCTGGTAGACTTGTATGTGTGTGTGCGCATGCATGTGGGTGTGTGGCTTGTTTATACCCAGCTCCTTCTCACAGTTCATGATCACTTTGGCTGACGTTGAGCCCACATCTGTGGCGCTGTTACAAAAGCTTTAATTCATTACCTTTGAGGGAAAATGCCTCATTTTCTGTGGTACAGCTGTGAACCTCAGTAACTAAAGAGAAAAATAGGCTCAGCAGTTAGGCCTACAGGGACCTTAAACACCACTGTGCAGATACAATATCAATGGGGATTCAAATATTAGGGAGGATGCCAGGTTCCAGTTTGATCTGTCATCTTCCTTAAGGTGCAGCAAACTCAAATGTAGCAGTGAATAAATGCAGTTCTTTGCAGACAGTGGTAGTGAAAGTATTTCTTTTTTGATTCCCCATATTTCCTCTAACTGAGATATCCAAAAGGTTTCAAGCCCTACAGTCTGGACATAGCCACAACAGATTTTTAAAATACCCCAAAACCAGTTCCAGATGTTAAGTAATCAGTACAATCATTAGTCACAGACAGAAAACGTCCACTTTGCCATTGTTGGGAAGACAATTTCCATGTGTGCATGCAGCACAGTAGTCTGAAGACCTTTGCAATTCTTCCTGAAGGCAATAAAAATAATGGCAGCCAACATCTCTCTAGGTAGTTTTCCAGGTCTTAAACTTTCCAACACGCTTACTGTATCAATCATACATTTCAATCATACATTTTTCTAGAGTTAAGCATTTTGTATAAGCATTCCTGTCAGAATATAGCAATAAAGTACAGTACAAGCTCACTTCTGAGTATTATAATCTCTTAATCTCTTAGTCCCAATAGATACCATGTTAGTTTCACAGTAATTGTAATATACTGTAAATGAGCTCACGATTAATGGCTTTAATTTAAAGTTCATCCTAGAAAAGAAAACCGGATCTGATTAGCAATAAGTCGGTGTCTGTGGCCCCATGCAGCCCGCCCCTCACGGTGCCATCATTAGACGCTCATTCCTCCAGCCACGCTGCAGCTGCGACTCAATTCCATCACATCCACCTCTCTCCCGCGGACTCTTTTCTCCGTTTCTTTTTTAACTGAGCACTGCTGTTTATCCACACATCCCGCAGAATAACCAGCATCGGTTAAAGCTCGAAGCTCTCGGACACCTTTTTTTTTTTGCTCCAGTCTTTTAGTTCAATCTCTTTTCATTCAATGGGTCCGTGCGTAGTGCTGCTCTGCTCTCTGTTCGGAGTTCTCCTTGGCCAAGGTAAGTTAGCCTACCTCTCCGTAAGAAACCGTATAGATCACTACGTGACGACTTTTAATTAGGATAGGCCAAACCAAACTCAATGGGATAGTGATGTGGGTGAATATTATATCGCAACATAACTTTTTACATGAATTTGTCAAAGTATTTACAGTGAGAATCAAACCTGATAGGCAAGGACTGAGGTGATGCATTTGTCACAGGACTAGTTGGGGCATGTGATGAAAGCACAGTTTACAAAGTTGGGTGCTTCAAAGTGTTTCAGGTTTGTCTTGAAATGAAGTAGGATTAAAATTTCCCTATTTCATTACATACATGTAACAACGCATCAAAAGTACAGCTTTAGAAGGATGACAGTTTTATTTATTTATTGGTTTTTCTGTTTCCATTGTTTTCCCTTACAACTTGTACAACTAAAATGTCATATACAGTCATTTCTAGCAGCTATAAACTCTATGCACACTGCATTGTGTAGGACAAAATGCAGATACATCATACTACATATTTACTTAGTACTTGAAAATGTCAGATCAAAAAGTAAACTGTGTCTTTAACTCCCTCTAATTCATTAGATTTTGCTGATGCCATTGCCTAGATTCAACTTGATTAATAAAATGATAAAAGAAGATGTCACATGACATGAAGAGTGTTAAAATGCTGTTTCACATGAGTTGTAAGTAAGAGTTCTCACTGCCCTGGTTTCTTACTTTCCCTGCCCTTCAAGTCAAAGGCCAAGTGCCTTGATATGCCGTGACGCTATGTCAGAACGACCAGTGTCTCACCAAGACAGGATGATCTAGACAGAGGGGTGTGATTTATACTTGAGCGCCCACGGCGGGGTCACCCAGGCATGGTATGAGCCATATCCAAATGCTTGTGGTCCCCTGGTCACACATGGGGCAGTTTTCACAGTCAGCAGGGCCACTTTTCTCTAAGCTGCCTTCTTTGTAGGGAGTTGTGTCACGGATCAGTTTGGAGTAAAATTAAGTCAGCTAACAGCCCAACCAGTTACATGACCCAGACCCAGAAGTACCCATGTGTGTCATGATAAGACCTCGTCAACAGGTAGATAGATAGATAGATAGATAGATAGATAGATAGATAGATAGATAGATAGATAGAGTGAAAAACATCTACCTATTGTGTAACAGCCTTTTTATTTCACTAAGATTGAAAGAAACCTCCTCCTCCTCCTGTGAAAGAGATGCACACTCCTGTCTGGCTTAGGCCAACTACTCTGTCGGGGCGGAGCTCCACCAGTGGGCTCATTAAGCCTTGTTTACATGAGGCCTCTAGACAGGCAAGCCATGTGCTGCTCTGCCAAAACAGAACGGCCCTCATAACCAGCACCGCCATCCAAGATGGAAATCATCCCTCTGCATACAGACAATGCATCACAGAGACAGAGAACTGCGACAGACTGCATCTAGACTGGAGCACGGCTGCGCCTGGTTTGCCTCTTTTGATAAAACAGCGCCACACAGTTTTAAGGCACTTCTGGTCTTTCAATTTAGGTTTTGCAGAGCAGCAGACAGCGGTGGCGTTGGAATGACTCTATGATGCCTAGTGGGTTAGAGTTATCAGCAGAGAGCTACAGAGCAGTGGGAGTAGTTGCAGTATGAGACCAACAATCCCTGTCATTTAAAATATACATGCTGTATCCCTGGAGAGAAAGATTTTGAGATTTAGTTATTTTGTGGAAACTGGAAAGGTGTTCCTTGAATGCCTTTCCAGTTTCAATACAAATTGGGTGTTTTGGCATGAGGATGTCAATTGCTGGTAATGGTCAAAAACAAAAAAACTTGGACAGCTTATACAGAGTTGGGAGAACTGCTCTGTGAGGGTATTTGACTTTTGGTCATTAACACCTTTATATGAGGCATTAATGGCACTCAGTGCAAATTTATATCCGTAGGCCTATTATCATGTTTTTAAAAGCAAAATATTTTGTTATAGTGTCATTGGAACATCCTGGTGTCACTTTACAAACAGATAGAGGTCTTAAACATTCAGAGACACAGAGAGAGACTTTGAGACGACCTACTTGGTAGGCCCATGTGAAAAGCTTTTAAAATGCCATCTCATTTCATCCAGCTGCTACAAGGTTTATTGGCCAGAGGATTCTGGGATGTGCCAGACTTCCAGAAGTCAGTAGTGAGTCAGCTAACGTGGCTGCCTAGTAATAAATCCTCTGTCCATATTCACTCTCTGCCAGGTTAATCATCCTTCATGTAGTAGCAATGGTCACACTGTTTTAATTCTGTGCTTTGTTTTCCTGTAGGCTACACTGGAGAAATGACTCGCTTTCTTCAGAAAAACCACATGAACCACATGTGTTAATTTTAATAAACTCTTAGTCCTTGTTATATCTTGCCCATGCTTAGTTCTGGGCTGCAGAACTGGGTTTATAGAAGCCTGCAAACTATTCTGAGAAATTAAGAGCTTTATTGCAATTCTTACATTGTGCTGTTACAAAGTTTATCAATGTAGAAAACTGTTTGTGATGATGACTGTTCCTGCTTGTGCTGGATCCTTGATTTAATGGTTGGAATAAAATTCCTCCTGCTCCTCTGGGAGAAAGCAGCAAATCTATAAAACTGAGGACTGCTATTCCAGACACTCGTCCTCCCTACCTAATCTAACTTATTATCTGAAGTTGCTGGCTCTTGCCAGACTTCTCACGGCAGACGCCTCAAACAGATGGATTGTTCATTGCATTTCACAATAATAATTCCTATAATTCAGAGCATTCAGTCACTAACCAGCAACAACTTGTATTCTATTACAATGGATCAACAAAATTTATTTCACGGTGAGTTTTTTTTGTCTTATTTTTTCTCTCGGGGGACTTATTGTAAATAACAATTTGGCACACTGATCCCGGTTTGAGCCGAAAGGCAAAAAAAGTCCAAGGAGCCAATCTGCCAAAGCTATTTCACGTTTGGCAGATCACACAAACCACAGGCAAATGAATGTACTTGATGTGATCGCGACGTCTGATTGTTTACAGAGTCAAGGCATTCCACACTCTCTAATCCACATGAATAAACAGCCAGATCACCACAGAGTTGGTTGTGCTCCAGTCAAAAAGCCTCTCTTGTGTCTGCAACAACATATCCATTATTCATTGTCTTTGGCAAAAAAATGCCTCCAGGCAGCTTAATTTGCCAGACAGATTTTGAATTTTGTTTTTCCATCTTTTAGAAAACGCTATCGGGCTATGTTTGTTTGGTTTAGATATCCAATTTCGATCATCATAACTCACTAAATCAGCAAAAACAGTGCGTAAATCAGCATGTTTTATTTCTGCCAAAGAAATAATGTTTAATATCACGAGTCAGTGCTTATGACTATGCCATTTGATATATTTTACATGTCATGAACAGCTTAAAGGATACGAAACTAGTGTGTATGCAGGCAGGTGTGTTAAGTGCAGTAATCCATCTGGGGTCTACACATCTCCTGCAGTGATTAAGTCGGTGGGGGTCCCCTCACTGCAGCAAACCAGACAATGCCAGATATGAAAATGTCCTTCTCAGTAAATGAGATGCACACACCCTTTCACCTGTTCACACGTGCGAAAACACACACCTTGTGTTGTTTTTAATGCCCGTAGGAGCAGAGCAGATCTCAATGGAGGACTGCTGTAAAGATGGCCAGAAGCGTGGCAATGATAACGAAGACTGTGCGTCCCTTCCTCTCATCTCTGAGTCAACCACATGCAGGTAAGCTGGCACTATCTGCTACTTTGCTCTCACTGATTGCAAACCTATACACCATAAGGCTGAAGAGGGCTGGTTAAAGACTCTCCTGGGGCTTATTCAGATTTACAAGTCACTAACTGCTGCACCCCTTTGTCACAATCTTACATTTTCTATCCACCACAGAAGCTCCTGCAGTATTGGCCCCAAGGGATTTGGTCTGTACCATGTATGGGGGAAATGTCTGTAGGCCCTTAATATGAGATTGCTTTACCTTACTCCCATAAATCTCCAGGCACATTATTCACTTCACGTGAGAGCAGGAAACACTAATAGTGATGGGATAATAACAGGTCTGCTGGTAACCCTAGAAGGTGTGCTACCACAGGTTCAGGACCCATAAGCCATGGAGATCTGCCGCTGTGAACACTGATGGCAAACACATTTACCGTAGCCACCCTAAGTGATCCCAAATTTGTCCAAATTATAGTGTGAGGGGAAGAGAGGAAAGGGGCAGAGGTCTGTGGGGGAGCAGTGTGGAAAAGGGTGAGTGGGGGGGTCAGAAGAGGGGCTGTTTCAAAACCCAGGAAATACCTTAGAGGTGAAACGCGACATAGAGGGAGGATGGAGAGAGGCAATAACAGGAAATCTGAACGATTACTTCAGACACCAAAGGAAAAAAGTATGAGAGAAAAAGAGTGGAGAAGAGAGAAGAGAAAAGAAAAACAGGAGCGCGACTGTGCCCTTAAAAGGTTGTGCAGAGGAGTGGTGCGCCTTGACGTGAATTTGAGATCCACAGTGGTTTATGTGGAAAGAGATTCTGGTAAGAGTTGATAAAGAGGCTTGTTGGAAATGAGAGAGGAGAGGTGGGGGGGGGGGGGTGGCGTTTTATGCTTTCTGTCTTGTAAAATTGCAGTGAGCCAGAGATTCAGACCAGACAGAAACAGTCACCCACTCTTAACTGATTGGACTGCAAATGCTAGACAGTACAATGAAATCTGATCCAACTGAAACATTCAGTAATTGATATTTTGATAATAATGCTCACATGTGAGGGGATGTGCTTGTTCCAAATATTGCTTTTGAAATTTAAACAGCCATCTCATCTCATCAGCCATTTAAACAGAGGAGCACAGAGGTCAAGGTCGGCTGCAATACTTCCTGTACCAACATGTTACTCACTTTATGCTTATAGCAATGTTTTAAATCACATCTGCAACATGTCATCACTGATTTCTGGGGAAAAACTGGGATGAGTCTACTCTAGTGATGTCATTTACCCTTAGCACACTGTATACACTGGCAACTGTTCTCCACTCTCACAGGACACCGCATGCTTATCTTAAGGGAGTGGTTTGTTTTAGTGATTTTATTATTATTAAGAGTAATGTCTTCAAAAAGCCACAATCCCACATTGAATAAGGAGATGTGGAGGAGGACAAATGTTCATCTTGGGCCTGAAATGTTGGTTTAACTCAGGTCTAAAACAACAGAACAAAGGCCTCAGGGAGTGCTGCTCAACCCAGTTTAAGTCCAGTGATGTCAGCTTTGCAAAACACAACAAACTTTCAATGTCCTCCTCTGAATTCACATAGGACTTACTCAACCCACTCATGCACGCATTTTTAGTGTGACAACTCTGAGATCCCCATCAGGCTTGCCTCAGGCTGATTTTAATGGGCTAAAGGCAGAGTTGTATTGCACCAAGGAGATTTTTTATCTCCCCAGTCCTTGGAGCTGAGAATAAATGCACCACCTGTGTTTTGTGGTTTTTCTTGCTGACAGGATAGTACAGGAGCAGTGCTGTGTAACAGTGCTTGAGGATAAAATGTGCACCACTGGTATCAACACAGCCAAAGACCAAGGGGCCTGCGATTCTTTATTCACCAACACCTGTGAGATCAAGACTACAAAGGTGTGTTTGTACCTGTATGTGCACATGTATATGCATATTATATATATATATATATATTTTTGTGTATGTGTGCCTTACTAACTGCAAATACTGTAAATAGAGACAAAAAGAGGGAATGAAATCACTGTGTATGCCAAAAATCTCCCTCCTCTCAATCAATGTACAGTACATCACTCTGCTGGACAGCCAGTTTGGAGGCAAATGATTGATGAGATTACGTGTGTGTGTGTGTGTGTGTTTATGTGGGTGTGGGCGCTGTAAGCAGGATGAGGCATGTCACTCCAGGGAGGAATGGAGCTTGTTGCTGTCAGATCGATTATAAATTCAGCTCTGACTCTAGGATCTTCCGCAGGCTCACGTCCAAGAACTTTTCAGCCTTTCCATGTCTTTTTTTCCCCCCTCAACCCAACCCTCAGTGTGCCCCTACTACACATCAACACATCACAAAGATAAAAGCTTGGCAAAATGTAGAAAGGAGGAGATGCAAGTTGGTGCACTTTCTTGAAAGGATGAGATAATTGTCAGTGGCGGGGCAGCTTGTCTTTACTTGATCGTCTGTGATGCAGTGCAGGTGGCTCATACTTAAATGTGCCCAGGTAATGTAAATAAGACAAAAGATAGAAAAGATATGGGTGAGTAGGAGATCTTTTCAGCTCCTCTAACTGGATACAATAATGGTCAAGTCAGGTTTATTTGTGCATTGCTTCACTACATTTACAGTATCAAAGGGTTTAATTTCATTATAAAACAAGAAATGAAAATCAGTCCCCACCTTAAACCCTCAATGACAACTAGGAAAAATTCTTTAATTGTTTATCTGTAACATTAGGACAAAAAGTGAGAAAGAATAATCCTAACCATTAAAGAAATATTCAACATTTTTGGGAAATATGCTTATTCGCTTTCTTGCTGAGAGTTAGATAAGAAGATTGATACCACTCTCAAGTCTGTGCGACACCTATGGAGCTATAGCCAGGAGATGGGGAGATGACTTAGCTTAGCTTAGCTTAGTGTAAAGACTGGAAGCAGAAGGAAACAGCTAGCCTGGCTCTATCCAAAGGTAAAACAATCTGCCAACCTCTGAAGTCTACTAACACATTATATGTCTTTTGTTTACAAAAACCAAAGAACAAAAACTATACTATTTCTTAGCAGGATGAAGCGCTAAAGTCTTGTTGTCAGCAACTAGCGGAGACATCAGGAAGTCCCTGCGCCTCGGCCTAGAAATAGTGCAGCACAAAACCACAACCTGTAAACAAACAAGATATAACATGTTAATTAGTGAGGTTTAGAGATGTTAGTATGCAGATTGTATTACCTTTAGACTGAGCCAGGCTAGCTGGCTACCCTGTTTCTAGTCTTTATGCTAAGCTAAGCTAACTGTTCAATCTGCTCATCTAACTCTTGTCAAGAAAGTGAATGAGCATGTTTCCCAAAGTGTCAAACCATTTCTTTAACAATGAGGTTAGGTCTACATGTTATAATAAGTTTTATTAACTCTTTTTTTGGCCACTTGGGGGCAGTGAAAACAAGCTGTAAACACAACACTGATATATCACCTTTTAACTTGTTAGCAAACATTTGCCCATTTTAGACATCCAGCTGACATGGAATAACATTAGCATTCATTTTGAGCCATATTTCTGGCTACCTGACGAATGTAAGTCCAATATTTATTCACATTTTAGTTCTGTTTTTCATTTCCACTTACTCCTGAGGGAAATATCTGGCTAAATGCTTTGTTCACCAGCTAGCCGCTAACATCGTCTGTCTGCCATTTGGTGCTGGGCAGGTAGTGTACAGTAGGTTTTTAGAGATTTTTCGCTAAAAACAGCTGCCATGCTGCGGTCGAAAACTAAAACTAAGAAAGCGGTGAGACTGAACCAAAGTTGTGGGCTGCAAAACCAAAACAATGAGCTGAAAGATGCTGTATAAAATGCTATATTGAACTACTTTTCTGAGATTGACAAGATATAACAAAATGTGACCTGTCCTGTTTTAGTTATCCTTGTTGATATGGTGCTTTAAGCAGATTAAAGTCATTGGTATTCAGGATAGGATATGGGCACATTTTTTGCCAAGCACCAGATCCAGCATGTACTGTTTATTGTTTACATTGTCCTGAAGTTTTCTGAAACCTAAAAGTTTTCTTATCTAGAACAGTGTCAAGGCCACACAGACACACAAACACAGAAAGACAGAGTAGCTGTTAACTACTGGTACACAACCATTAGAGTTGTAATATTTGAAAGACTTGTGACGTGTTCAGCTGTGCTATCACCATCACTACATGCACATGCACAAATTGAAGGAACTGGCGGGATTACATTTCACTGTGATTGTACCATATATGATTACATGTGAGAAATAAACTTGATTGATTGATTGGTTTCAGGTATATACCCTCATTGCCCAAACTGAAACACAAACGCACCCATCCCCCACACTCTGCACCTTTCATCCCCCTCCCCGACTGACATTACCAGTCTGCCATAATGATTGATTGAGCATGCTTCAGCCAGAGGGGATGATGTCATCTCATCACTGTCTGTCTGTCCATCTTGCTTACTGACTTACTGCTTTTCTTCTGTCTGTCTGTCTGCCTGCCTGCCTGCCTGCCTGTCTGTCTGAAGCCTGTCAGTTGGCTTGTCTTCTCAATCAACCTCCTTTTCTGCCTGTCTAGTTGATTGAGAGCTTGGCTTTCTGTCTGAATCACATCCTCCCCAACAGTATTTCACCATCCAACATCATCCCACAATCTCCTTTTCCTTGTCTGCATTTTGGTTTCACTTCCCCTGGTGCATTTGAGAGCTGAGTCCTGTGATAATTCATTGTGACATAGTGTTTTCCTCTCCTTTCTTTGTAACAAATTAAGATTTTCTGTCTGCATTATGCACCAAATGTTATCCTATTGTATTCCATTCTGTGTTCTGTAGATGTGCTGTGACTGTTGTCTCCTGGGGAAGACTGCCCAGGAGAAGGGCCTAGCCTGTGACCACTACCTGTCCGTGGGCTACCAGTGTGGTCAGGTGTCCCGGGCCTGCTGCGTGGATGGAGCCCCAGACAACCAGACCACACCCAAAGGACAAACACAATGTGGGTGAAAAAAACAAAACAAGCATGAAGTAGGCTAAATATTTATTTTTTTCCTCAAGTTTGTTTGCAGCAAAGCAGGAAACTAGCTTTACAGCAAGGGCACAAGAACAGAAAATAGTACAGGAAAACCTGTGCCCAACCACTTTAAATTTCTCAAAATATTGGAGGAGGAACATAAGAAGGAAGAATAATTAAGCGCCACTGGTGTTGTCAAACATAAGCTCACACTGCCCCCTGCTGGATGTATGTGGTCACTGGAGAAATTCATTATCTGGCTCGCTCCTAAACACAAGCAGGTCAGGTTAGCCAAAGGACACTAACTCTGGATGAATGGACAAAACAAGACATTTGAAGACGTCACCTTGGCCTTTAGGAAACTGTAATGGACATTTTGCTCTATTTTTACCTATATAACATTTTTGATGGTCTTAGGGCTGCTTATTAAGATAGAGGCACAAGGTGTTAAAAAGTGAGACATATACTTATAAACATATAAACATGTTTTTTTTCTCACACAGTACCAAACATGGATGAAACCGGCGAAAATGGAGATAATTCAGTATTAAATGATCAGTGCAAAGGTATAGTATAATATGCCAATAAAGAAGCAATTCTACACCTTACTGATTTAATCTTGCAAATGCAGTGATTATCACCGTGTGTGTTTCTTTTTTAGGGAAATGTGCTCATCTCTGTGTGGGCAATGACACTTGTGCCTGCCTCAACGGCTACAAACTCAAACCAGATGGAAAGAGCTGTGAGGGTAAGTACTTCTCGTCCCCATCTTCAACTTTGAATTGTAATTGTTTTATTTGCCAAGTCTTCAATTTGCGTGACAAAGAAATTAGAGCGCAGAGAAACATCATGCTAGTATTACAGCATCATGCTGTAATACTGTGTTTCGCTATCGGAAAGGTCAGCACAATAAGAGAATCTCTGCTTCCAAACACTCTCAGATATCAACGAGTGTTTGCTGGGAGCCAGCAACTGTCGGGCAGGAGAGCGTTGTATCAACACAGAGGGCTCATTCCGTTGCCAGAGAGAGGTCAGCTGTGGGACTGGCTATGAACTTACTGACAACAACAATTGCAAAGGTCAGTGAAACAGCCCTCAGTTTGCCTCTGTTACTGCGTATCTTTTTAACTTTTAGGTATTGACGGTGTGTTCAATGGCAATTTTCCTGTGATTTCTTTACCCAGATATTGATGAGTGTGAGACTGGCATCCATAACTGTGGCTCAGAGTTTGAGTGCCAAAATACCCAGGGGTCATTCCGTTGTCTACCTAAGGTCAAGTGTGGTGCCGGCTTTATCCAGGATGCCCTCGGCAACTGCATTGGTAAGCACTATACTACAACAAGAGTTTTTACATGGTGGTACGCCCATTGGTCCAAATGGCTATTTGTGGTCATGAGAGAATATGGCTCCTCATGATTTTGGTTACCCCGTGACCTTTTGTCTGAATGAAAGGTGCTAAGAAAATTCAAATGAAGAGCACATGCTCATCAGTATATGAAATCTTAATGTTTCTGGGGACACCCTGGCCTTTCTTCTAAGACCACCATTTGGCTCTAATTTTCACCCATACACAAGGAATAATACAGAGCCCAATGATGCTCCCCAAAAGGATGGATGCTTTCCATTTCAGATACTGTGTGAACTTTCTTGTCAGGCGAAAATATCATTCTCCAAATCTGCTAGATAGATTAACATTAAATTTGGTGTGCACATTGATGCTTCATGGCCTTTGTCTAAAGCCACCTATAGGCCAAAACTTCGTTTAAAAAAAACGTATATTCAGTTATACTGTATAAGATGAACCATAGCAATCGTTTCATAATTTAACAATGTCATCTGTGTCCGTGTTTTCAGATATCAATGAATGTGTTAGCCAGACGGGCCCATGCCACCGAGGGCAGCTCTGTATCAACACAGTTGGCTCCTACATCTGCCAGAGGAACTCTGTTAACTGTGGTCGAGGATACCACCTCAATGAAGAGGGCACACGCTGTGTTGGTACGGCTGAAAAACTCACCATTCCTAGATAATAAAGTGTCTTACTAACCTACCTGAAGTGCATATCATGGCGTTCTCTGTTGTTTGCATCCCCCTTCCGCAGATATTGATGAGTGTAACGGCCCTGAAAGGGTCTGCAAAGGTCATGGTTGTATCAACATGGTGGGCTCCTACCGCTGTGAGTGTGAGACTGGCTACAACTTCAACAGCTTCAGTCGGGTTTGTGAGGGTAAGCAGTTGGTAGATCTCAAAGTGAATCCAAGTGTATCCTCTGCATGGAAATAAAAATTACATATGTACATCTACTAGAACTGGTGAAAATGTGTAGAAGAGAATTTTGTCATAATTTCAGCAGCTTAATGTGGCTCATTTGGACTTTGTGTTTTAGATGTTGATGAATGCAGGCACTACCCTGGCCGCCTGTGTGCTCACAAGTGTGACAACACGCTGGGATCATACAAGTGTAGCTGCACCACCGGCTTCAAGCTAGCCGGTGATGGCAGGAATTGTGACGGTAAGACAAATATCTAAATCAGGAGAAGTGCAACTTTTTATACAGTATACAGTACTGTATGTGCTGTCTATACTGTAGGCTATACTGTGCATATATTCCCAGTGACTGAAACAATAGAAACCCCTGTTCATTTCCGAGTTGGATGACCTTTTGGCTTTGAATACAGGTGATACATCTGTTCTGCTACCTGCTATGGCTGTTTTGCTTCGGTTGGTTAATTGACACAACATACCAGACTTTGCCAGGGATAGGACTATAAGGTTGCAGATTTATTTCCACCGTTGTCCTTGCTGGTGTTTTCACAGTCCACCAACATTTATCAAGATGGAGACACGCATCCAATGTATGACTTAAGGAACACACTGCTGCACTTTATCAGACTAGGCCACATTTTTCATTCTGGGGTAAAACTGTAAAAACTGCTATTTGATAGCCACTTTTGAAAAAAAACCCACCCTCCAGGCACTTACGTTCATGCTTTTAGTCTGTCAGATTTCAGCCCATTCTCAGTAACCTGTTCACATGCAAACCAAGTGTGTAACTGTGCATGCAACTGTTTACATAGTGCATATTCAAACAGACAGGGGAGGATCCACCTCTCTGCAGGTGCAGGGTTTTTTATTCTTCTGACCACTGAGGTGTACTCGTTAGTAAACTAGTAGGATCGAGTTCATAATGGTCTGTAATCATCTTTTCATCTAGATTTGAATGAGTGTGAGAGCAACCCATGCAGCCAAGAGTGTGCCAACGTGTACGGCTCCTACCAGTGTTACTGTCGCCGTGGCTACCAGCTCAGTGACATAGATGGCATTACTTGTGAAGGTAAAATGGAACCATTTTACAGTTTCTGAATGCTATAGTGCTTTTGAGCTAGCTAGCAAGCAAACTGCATATGAAACAGATGCAAATATAGTTATAAATCAATCATAAGAAATTAAAATACATATTTCTTTAATTTACTCTCTGGTGTGACTTGTTTTTATCTGTCTCTGTGACATTTTTAGATATAGATGAGTGTGCCCTGCCCACTGGAGGCCATATTTGCTCCTACCGCTGTCACAACACCCCCGGCAGCTTCCACTGTTCCTGTCCCGTCAGTGGCTACACCTTGGCAACCAATGGGCGCAGCTGCAAGGGTTAGCTGTCCTTACTGTAATGTTACACGTGATGGTTGCAGGCCTATGTGAATTTTGATACAAGTTATTTTTGAGAATGTTTTGAAATCGCTTTTTTCCACTCTTTGCCCTTTCGCTCCCAGATATTGATGAATGCGTGATGGGAACACACACATGCACAGAGAATCAGAGCTGCTTTAATGTACAGGGAGGATTCAGATGCCTGTCCTTTGAGTGTCCAAACAACTACCGGCGCGTCGGAGACACGTGAGTATTTGGATTGTGTCTCACACACTGCTGCTGAACAGGACACACATTCATTAACAGAAAACAACTTTAAATGTGTTGTCTGTGCTCATAGCAAATATGAGAACTAATAGACATTAATAATACAAACATCAACAGAAAACCTCACACACATAAACACTCACAGTGCAAGGTCCATGTTCCTCACGGTCAAGTCGGAATAGTCGCCCTACCAGGAGCCCTACCAAGAGCAACAGTAAACAATTCCAGGGCTTTTAAACCGACCCTTTTTCATATGTATGGATCAAGGCTCTGCATGTCCAGTATGCCCAGTGCTGGAATGACTTCAGAAGAGTTTCGGCTGTAGCATGTTCTGTTGTTTTAGAATGATGAAATGCATATGGATATTTTTTCATTGGCTCAATTACAGTAGGGGCTGTGTATGACCACCCTCTTACGGAGGCACCAGTGACAGAACTTCTTGCATGATCCCACAGAGGGCACCATGACTGGCCTGTAAAGTATTATGCTGCAGACTGATGTTCCTCCCACTGCATGCCATGCACGGCAAATTAAATTTACACCTGGTCTCTCTTTCTCTTTCTCTCTGTGCCTGTTTTGTTCTGTCTTGTCCCATCCTGCCCTGCCCCTGCCCCTGCCCCCCACTGTTCTCTCTCTGCAGTCGATGTGAACGCTTGCTTTGCAATGAGTCTGTCGAGTGCCTGGCCATGCCCCTGAGAATAACCTACTACTACCTCACCTTCCCCACCAACATCCCCGTCTTCACCAACATCTTCCGCATGGGCCCCTCCCACACCGTGGCCGGCGATGACATCCAGATTGCTGTCACCGCTGGCAACGAGGGCGGTTTCTTCATGACGGAGCAGGTGCCCACCGGTGGGGTGATGTCGGTGGCAAAGCTCATCAACAAGCCACAGGACTTTGCGCTGTCTCTGGAGTTAAGGCTGCGTCGCTACGGCACGCTCAGCACATACCTGGCTAAAGTGCTGGTGTTTGTTACCCAGGAGGAGCCCAGAGTGCCTTACAATCCCCTACTAGAATAAACACAAGAGTTATGTAGGGTTACACAGGTTAACACACTCTTAAAAAGGATGTGTCATTTTAAATGCATTGTCTCCTAGAGAAGACAGAAAAAGTTCATCCTCAACACAAAATGCATTGAAGATGACCATACCGTATGTTAATAGCAAAGCATGGTGATGCAATTTAATTTACTATATTTTGTAACATATACATGATTGCAGATACTACATAGACATTACTTTACAAACATTATTGATTATGTTAAGACCAGTATTCATCTCTATAACCAAAGATCATTTATGTTACTTACATTCATGGATTTATGCGGTTAAGTTTAGGCCTTCCATGAAAATATGGATGGCCTGATTAACTGGCTTGGGGGCCCAAAAATGAGCTGTGGGCCCCTAATGACCCCTATACCCCTTCCTATCTGTGCAATTATCTTGTCTTCTTTAAATATACAAATTTATTTAATGGCCATTTCAGTTGATATTGTGATTGAGTAGTGCTTTGATATTTTGCAAAATAGATGAGAAGACCGATACCACTCTAATATCTGTACACTAAGTATGAAGCTACTGCCAGCAGATGGCTAACTTAGCTTAGCATAAATGTTGAATACAGGGGGAAACAGCTAGCCTGGCTCTGTCCAAAGGTTCAAAATCCGCCTACCAGCACCTCTAAAGCTCACTGATTAACATGTTGTATCTTGTTTGTTTAGTCCGTATAAAAACCAAAGTGTAAAAACAACTAGTTGTAGTTTTCCGGGTGTTATGTGCTGGACTATTTCTTGGCCGGGTGAAGTAACTTCCTGGAGGTTGCCTGGTAACCTCATAGTGATGACAAGACTCCAGGAGACTCTGTGAGAGTGGTATCAATCATGTCATCTAACTCTCAGCAAGAAAGCGAGTGTGCGTATTTTTAAGTGTATTTCCTAAAACATCAAACTATTCCTTTTAATTCATCCAATTACTACAAACCAACACAGTGAGTCTGGGGCTTTCAGGGTCACCGGTGGTCCAGGACCCTGGGGCAGGTGCCCCCTTTGTCCGATCAATTATCCAGCCTCGTCTCTTCTACATTACTGTTTTTGTAATGAACACATATGACTTTGTCTGACACTAAATACGTGTTAAAGATGACACATCATTTTTTAAGAGTGGATATGAAAGAAATAATACAACACATAAAATCAGAAGAAAGAAGCACAGTTTTTAGTACTGTAGCATTTTACATAATCACATTTTTAACATTAAGGAATTAAGGATTATTCAGCAGTATAAATTAGGTCCCATTGAATGTAAATTCTTGGCGGTAAGGCATCGTGATAGCCACTAGGTGGGGGTCTAGGTCAGGGTAAATCATAAAATAGAAATGAACCAAGTCTGCCTACAACTGAGTGTAATTTGATGATGGTTGCATGATAAAGTCTGACGTTTTGCAGTATTTTATGGTTTATGTGTTGGATGAACAGTTTTCTATTAAAATTGAAATAGAAATAACACATGTTCAAGTCAAATCCAGTTCTTGATAATGGTGCATTGTGGGGTTTAATCAAATACAGAAAAGGGAGCAGCTGGAATGTGAGGCCAAATCACAGATGGAGGCATGAAGACTTCCTCACATAGTTTCATATTACTATTATTCCAAAAGCTTCAGTGAAGTGGAAATCCAATGATACATGCAAATCTCTAGTAATGCATACTTTTAAAGTTAGAGGTACATTCTGTGATCTGATTGAAAAAAAGGGTCGCCTACAGAAATCTATACACAAGGTCTTTTAATACACATACTAACACTAGAAAACAAGTGATTTTATTGATAATGTTATTAGTTATTATTAGTTATTAATGTTTCCTGATGATTTTAAAGTTTTCCTGCATCAGTAATGTTTGTAAACAGAGAAGCAAACCAGGCTTGTTGTAAATCAGCTAATAAACACACAAAAGTCAAATTTCCCATCTATAAGTCAAACCCTTCAGTGAAATACTATGCATATAACTCAAATTTCACTATTTATTATGTCCATAAAGTAATTCCAGGAATCCACACCTCCAAATTCAGTCAAAAATGAGCCTTTTAATGCATTGTTACTCCCGCTTCCCAAACATCAGTTACCTTGCACCACAAATACATCTTTCTGTGGCAGTTATTTTCATTCACATCTCTTAAGCTCCCATTACATTTCTGGGCTTAATGTGAAATGCACAGATTTCCACTGCATACTGCGGGTGTAAACCCCAAAGCAGACAGATAATCCAAATGAAGGCTGAGTAAGTGACACGCGATGGGATGCAGTGGCAAAGAAGAGGGAAATGTGCACCAGCAGGAGAGAGTATAAATAGTTTGACATGCTGTGAGGCTGCTGCCCGAGGGCTGTGGCTTATAATAACTGTAAATTCAGATGTCCTAGGTTCCTCCTGTCCTGAGCTGTCAGGCCAGTAAGGATGCACTTGGTCCCTAGTGGGGACATCCTTAAAATAAGAACATAGTGGCGCGCATAAGGTTTTTTCCTCCCCTTTGACATTGAGTTATGGGGCTCTGGGCTCTGGCCGGTGGTCTGAACAATTTGTGGTACAGCAACATCACCGCGCACAGAATGAATGATGCCCTGCAGTGTTTGTGTTGGGGCGTTATCAATGTGCCGACTATAAATAATAATTACCAAAAAAATAAAAGGCCTTACGCTTGACCAGAGGACTTTCATCCAAAAAGTCTGTTTTTCTTTTTGGTCTGAAAGTATTGGGGTTTTTCTCCTGGGCTGGGCCACGTGAGGCATGGGGAGATGAAGAAGACGTGCATTTGTGCATGTACGCGCACGCACACACATACATATACACACGCATGTTTGCATGCACATAGGCACACATGCACAAATGAACATATACACGCACATACAGGCATTTTCGGTACAGACATACACATTCATTAACACACACATGTAGCAGTAATTAGCTCCACTTGCTGCCCCTACTTTGAAGTGCCCATCTGTGTGTCAAGGGGGCAGTTCACCCTGGGTCATTATCTTCTCGTAAATTTATTCTCTACCCCAACAGAGCTTTCACCTCGTCCTCTAGAGCCCCGCTCGGGTCTTTCTGCAGCTCAGTCCGTGGTATTATAAACTAGGAGAACATTTTGTGGGTTTGGCTTGGGCCAAAGCAAAACTTGGACCCACCCGCTAATTGCTAATTACAAGCCCCTACCCAGTGGTGGCTTGACTTTTTGTCAGGGGCTTCTCTCCTCCATGGAAGGAACCCTGCAACCCAAGCCGGGCCTGGGCTTTGAGCTGCAGCCTATAGGTCCCCTGAGGAGCGCCAGAGATCCACGGCCCATGACTCACAATGTGGCTATATGACTGCCATGCACATTAACTGGACTTATACATGGCAACTTGGCTGTTTTCATAACCCAATATAACCGTGCACTGACTTGTCTCCTTTGTGAAGACATAGCTTGAATTTAACATCTTGGATGTCAAAGTCAAGGCTTTTTTTTTTGTTTCAATAGCTCTCTCGTGATCACAAGTTCCTCATCGTTTCAAAGACAAACCCTTGATTTATGAGGTTGTTAATGCCTTAGAAACATCTCTCAAAGTCTTATGTAGCAGACAGGTAGTGAATAGTGATACTTCAGGTGGCGTTAGCTTTCGGAGCCAGCAGAGGCCCTCCATTCCCTCCGACCTGTCACTGATTAGTCTGTGGAATAAACAAAGCCCTAAATAATAGGATGAGAGCTGCCCTGGGGAGAGGCTGGGGAGTTGTCTAGTCATGTTGCTCACAATTTAGGAGTCTTTTAGAACACTCCCTTGCCCCATAAATCCTCCTCAAGAGATTATCTGATGTGAAGCCGGGGATGCTCAGCAAATCCAAATATTTTCCTGAGCAGGTTGTGGATCATTCTCTGTGAGTGTAGTAATTCATTTCCCACACAGCTTGAAATAGTGCATCAGAAAAGCATCAATGGCAGCGCTAGTCTCCACAAGCTACAAAGTTTGGCTTCGGCATGAGCTTTGGCCATTGTTGGTTTATTATTCTTCCAAACCACATAGAATTTGATTGTTTTTGATGTTGACTGCTATATCCAGTATTCCTGCTGTCTTGTTCAGATATTGTTTGTGTAGTGGCAATTGGAGTTGTCCCACTGCGTTTTTGATTACGCAGTGGGCTGCTCCCAAGGATGCCCTGTTATTGTGAGCTTTAGAAACCAAAGGCGGTTGACTCTGAAGTCTTTATATAGACATTACCTAAAGGCCAGAGGCCATGTGTGTGTTTGTGTTTTCTTTTTTTTTTTTTGTGGGTGTGTATGTTTGTTCTCTCCTGTAGAGTGGCGGGGCTTGAACACTCTGGCACCATTCGCTGTATGAAGACCTGTCAGCCCAATGACGCCGCCTGTGTTCTGGACCCCACGCACTCAGTCTCCCACACCTTCATCTCCTTGCCCACCTTCAGAGAGTTCACAAGGCCAGAGGGTAGGTCCACAAAAAGTCAATTTGTTCTGCAAATACTGATACTGAAAATTTTGGAGTAATCCAGATGGGCAAACATGCAGCGAAAGTGTAAAAAGGGACAAAATACACTCATGTTTCTTTGAAAGAAAGTTCCTTGAGGAATAAACAAATCTTAAAAGAATAGTTTGACATTTTGGGAAATACGCTTATTTCCTTTTTTGCGAGAGTTAGATGAAGATTGATACCACTCTCATATATGTAGGAAATTATGAAGCTTTAGCCAGCAGCCGGTTAGCTTAACTTAGACTGGAAACAAGACTGGAAACGGGGAAACAGCTAGCCTGGCCCTGTACAAAGGTAACAAAACCCACCTACCAGGACCTCTAAAGCTCACTACTAAACATGTTAATCTGCACAGAAACAACAGTTTGCATGTGTGAATTTGTATGCTTTAGAGGTGATAGTCAGGCTTCTCCCTGTTTTCAGTCCTTATGCTTAATTAAATTAACCAGCTGCTGGCTGTAGGTTCCTATTTACCGTACAGATTTTAAAGTGGTATCAATCTTCTCATCTAGCTATTGGCAAGAAAGCAAATAAGTGTATTTCCCAAAAGGTTGAACTATTGCTTTAACAAAACTTCTTATGTGTATCCCTCCACTCTACATTTTCACTAACCCACAAAGGCCCATATTTGTGACAGAACATTCTGGTAAAATCTTTGGAAACAACAAATTTGAAGACAGCATGATAACTTGTGGGTTTTTAGTGTCAATGTGGTCCTCAGCATTATTTTTCTCTTTAGCTCTACTTTATCTCCCCTAATCTCTGTGCTCCCATCAAATGCATTTCCCTGCAGTTGTCAGAATCCATATGACCACTTCTGACCCCCAAATTAGCTATTCAATGATGTTCTACGTGCCATCCGGGCTTGGCTGGCCCACGCCAGAGAATAAGTGCCATGCTGGTTGGATATGAGTAACCACAGTAATCACTCGCAGACAGTGACAGCTGACAAGCATCTATTGGCCGAAATGCAGTGCATGTTTCAGACACACTCATGCTCAACGTCACGGGGAGTTAAGCTCTTGTCATTTCTTATAAGCTCTGAGTTGGGGTGTAAAGGACTCGAGGCCCTTCAGCTGAACAACAGCACTGAAAAGCCTCAACCTTCCCGTGACCCTCTCAGTGTACAATAAACACAGACCTTTCCATCTCCCATTTTATTATCTTTTATTGCGGAAGATTCTGAAAAGAAAAGCGAGAGTTGGCACAGGCTTGGCTGTGCAATCCCAGTGTGATTATGAGGGTTTAGGCTCCAAAAGCTTTTTGTGTCTAATTGTTATCTTCCAACAGAGATTGTTTTCCTGAGAACCACGGTGCCAGCTTACGGGTCCTATCACTTAGGCAGTTACGACGTCAAGTTTGACATCCTGGAGGGCAACGTGGACAACGCCTTCGACATCATCAAGCGGGTAGAGAATGGAATGTATGTGGGTGAGTACAGGGATTTTACTTTTTGCTTTGTGTGTTGTGAAGTATGGATGAACCAACCTAGTGCAAATATTTGACAATTGCAGCTTTAACATGCAGCCTGTACCACCCGACAGCCATATACTGTATATGTGTATTTGTTTTTTGTTTTTTACAAATCAAACTCACATGTGCACATTGAGAAGGGACAAAAAGCACAAAAGGGAATGTCTGGACTCCCTGACATAAGTACATCTGACATGGCCCGTTGTGGTCTTTGCAGTGTGGTGGCATCATGTAGCTGTCATCATCCTTATGGGGGCTCTTGCTGTCTGGGTCTTTGGAGAGTTGTCCTCTGAGTGGCTCTTTGAGACAGACAAAAGCCTGTTTCTGTCTCACCAAATATTTGGCATAAATTTTCACAGTCTTGTGGTTAGACAAAGTACCATTTAATTCACTTATCTACGGCTATGCTTATCCCAAGCAGATCATTACTTTCCACAATAAGTTATGGCTGTCTGGATGTACAGGAATAAATCTACACTTGTGTATTCACATGAACGAATGCATGAGTGATTGCAGTTGACAAGCAGTTCATCAAAACTACCTGTTCAGCGACCGCCAGCATTCAAAAAGAGCCCAGCACTAGTTCAAGTAGGAGCAGCAGATACCATCTCCAGTGGTGTGTAACAACAACACATGTTTGGGTGGAAGCCATTCCCATCCTTTAGTCTGGTGGTGACCCAAGGCTGCTGCACGCCTGTGGGAGAGCTGAACGAAGCCTTGGCCTTGGGTGGATGAGGGTGTTGTGAGCCCAAGGATGACACATTGTTGGGCTCGTCTAGGTGTTTTTGTTTTGGTTTTGTGCTGAGATGCAGGCAGGGTGGTGGTGGAAGGACAGCGTCTTCTTCTTCTTCTTCTTCTTCTCTCGCTGATGGATGAGGGAATGGCCTGTCAGCATGCACATCTGTCTTTATGGAATGAAAGGGAGAGAGGGAGGAGAGAGTGTGTGACTGTCACTGGTTCAGGCTGGATTGTGGGCGCACGCAAGTGTTCCTCTCTTGTACACTTGCGCAGAAACAGATGTGTGCTTATCAAACGAAACCAAATTCACACAAAGACATGAGAGAAAAATGTTTATAACCAGCAATAATTCACATAATTCACTGTTAAAGCAGTTATAATTATATTGCACTGGCTTTCAATGGTATGTTTTTGTTGGAATGCGCAACGGTGTAATTCTGCATGAGTGATAAGCCTTATTTTGTAATATATCGCCTACTGTGTGTGTCTGTGTGCGTATGTGTAAAGAGGATTTAGGAGAAATTCCCTGTTTATGGTGGTGCTCATTTGCAGGGGCAAGTATGTATGTGTGTGTGCAAGGGAGGGAGCGAGAATAAAATTGCAGAGAGAGAAAGACAAAGTGAGAGACTGTGATTCAATGAAAGAGGAAAGAGAGAGAGAAAATATGTGCAGAAGTAATCCTGGGCGCTTTGCTTCATGTGGTTAAATGTATTGTTCCATTTCCCCACGCTAGGCCTCAGTGTCTCGCCGAGCATTAGAGCACTTAAACTGACGACCACATGAAAGGCCTGTTTGTGAGGAGCCACTTCTCTCCCAAACCCATTGGATGCTTATTGGATGCAGCTCTTGCATGTTAGCACCAGTTGCCCATCACATATCCAAATTGAGGCCCTGTGCACTGGAGCCTTTGGTCACTGACTGCTCGCCGTGAAGTGTGGCGTCCACGGTGCGATGAAGGCCCTCTTGGTTTTATTTAGTGGGTTGTGCTGCTGGTGCTTTGGCCCACAGATGCTGCTGTTGCGTAACCATTGTATGAGGCTCGCTGACGTGTCACTTAAGGAAGCTTAGTTTCCAGTATCTCCAGTGTCTCCAACAGTGGTATTACAGCTTGGTGGGATGTGAGGAGTAGCAGACATTGAGGCTCCTCTAATGAACAAGTGCGTGAACTCAAACTAACTTTGGACATTATTTTTGGCCACTTTCTGTGTTTTTGAAAGGGACAAAAGAGGCTATTAGGAATCCTCAGAATCCGTTGCTAACTTGAAAAAGTGATTCTTAAAAGGTTTGATTGGCTGACGCTCTTTTCCGTTCTGCTCACTTACACACTATTTTAAAACCAGTCGCCTGCACACACAGGCATGCAGTGTTTGCATAGACATATGCGCACACACACACACACACGAGCGCACACACACACACGTATAGAGGCTGACAGTACACCAAATAGTGTAAGAACTGCACCACTCTTTCCTAGTTCCTGGTCATCCATCACTGGCTTTCCCAACACTGTCACATCTGGAAGACAACCCTGACAGCCTTACGCATCTGTGAAAACACAACCGGCCCTCAGCACTTGGAAACATGATCAGAACCCATCAAACACTTAGAGATTCCCATGACGACCACAGTAGCACAACGGCGACCACACAAAATCCCTGCAGGTATGTAGGAAAACAGGAGATCCACCAAAGTGATATATATCATCCTCACAACAAAGACAACGTTTGTGACACATCACACACATATTTGGAAACACAAACAGTGGAGGAATGCATTACTCATGCTAACGCTGTCATCCACTTTTGATTAGGGACAGGTTGTTTGAATAGGGTTGATAATGGGATGATTGATTTTGGCAGTAAGCAGGTGGAAAACACTGGAAAACACTGTGGTCTCTGCTGGAAGCATGGGCTGAGTCTGGGGCAGAGTCGCTCACCTCTGACAAAATGCTGGTGGTTCCCCTGTTTGATTATCTTTCAGGGACATACATCATTGTAGGGATTAACATTATCTCTGATCTCTCCCAGTTGAGGGTCCATAGGCTAGTGCAGCTTTTTTACCTTCATGTATCAAGGTTGGCTTGCTGAGCATGCATGCACTCTTTCAGCTTAGTTTAAGCCTATAAATTCTTTATGTGGGGAAAAGTTGTGTTCACCATACAAAATATGAAGTTAACAAAAGCAATGTGCAAATCAGTAACTATACATTACACCATTATACCAGTATCAATATGTGTTAATCAAATGTACAATACAATCAATAGCCAACTGCGGAATAAAATAGTCAGCACGTTTAGTCATCCCTTTGAATGTGTCCAAATGACTCCTCTTCATGAGTAATTATTTGTCATGGAAGGATTTTACTGTACCATTAATCACTGCTGTCTATTTCATTTTAGCAGGAAAAACTGATGTTTTTTTATGTAGTATTTATGTTTATCTTACTGGACAGCAACAGACAATACAGTATCTTCTCTTCATGAATCATACCCATCCTCTGAAGAAACTGTAAATCTAAGACGCTGCAGCTAAATTCCATTCATTTTTGAAATGCAGGTGGAAATACGCCTTTGCGGTTTATATCCCGTGCAGAGAATAAATGTCTTTTGCATTGCCACTGGCACACGGCTGACAGCCAGTGAGGCGGACTGTAAGATGAATGGAAGAGGAAGTGGACAGTTTGTCTCTATGCAGGTAGTCATGGTCGTCAGTGCAGCCGTCCACAGTGGCTGGTGGAATGTGAGCCTACTGTGTGAGACATGACTACTTCAGAGCCAGCGGAGCTTGCGGCTCTGGCTTGTGGCTGTGCTGGTGAGGAGTTGAGGACAGCAGTGGAGATAAGCAGACAACTAGCTCCTCAAGTTTTACTTGTCATTTGGAGGAATCATGACGTGTCAGCAGCAGGCCCGCCAGAGCGTGCCAAGCCCATAAGGAATGCTTGTCTGTCCCACAAGAGATTAGTACATCTAATGAAAACAGGGTCTTCTCCACCCAACAACCCCACAGTCAAACACACAACGCTCCCCTCGGGTGGCCCCCCACCATCAATGTACTGATGAAGGGATAGTAATGCAGATATGTCTGAAGACACATCTATGTACACAGTCAAAAAGACACTGGTATGTACTCATACTGTATAGTACATATTACTTGCAATAAAACTGTCTCAATAATTCATCAGATACACTTATCTCCCTTGGTTTGGTGCTCTATTTAATTTATACTTGTCATCACTCTTTGCTGTCTGGCACTGTGATTTTAAGAAAATGTAACTTTGTTTAGGCAATAGCTCAATTCACAAAATGAATGCTGTTTTTATCCATGTTCATGTAGTAACATGCCAAAATAGATAGCAGAGGACTTAAACAGCTTATCAAGATGCTGTGTACGATCTCCCATTTATAATGTAGATGGAGACTATATTATAAAATCCTGATTTAAAATGCAAACAAAGCAGGTTTTCACCTCATATTCTTTCCATTTAGTCTACATTGTCAAGTCTATTTTCTGCTCCTTAGTTATGGGTCTTAGCTTTGAAAGGTCACTTGTAATATAGTGCAAAGGTTGTGGTAAAGATAATGGTGCATGTTATGTCATCTCAGCTGCTCTGGCCCACAACTGCTAAAACAGAAAGTCCAAGAAAAGAACCAACCAATTCTCTACGGCTACTTTTCAATGATGTCACTACCCAGTGAGTGACACTGTCCAACAATGACCCATGGGCCATTTGAGAGATCTGTAACTATGACTCGTTGTTAATTGACCTTAAAATATCAAGCCACATATGCTGGCCTTTCAGAGCAGGGGTGGGCAGGGCTCCCACCCCCTCTTTGGAGTGGTCAGAGTTGTGTTTGGACAGCCTGACCTGACTGGCCATCCTTGTACCAGTAACCAGTGACCAGGCCGTAAACACAAGATCCAGTCCCTGAGGGGCTTGTACACTCAGTCTTCGTACATTGGGTTATGTTGGCAATTTGAATGGATTATATTTCATGCTGACGGGTTATCAAAACTGAAATTGGTTGCTTTGCTAATGGGGTAACAAGGGAGCTAGTTAGCAATTTCTTTGGCTTGTCTCCTAGCTTTTATGGACTTTTTGGAGAAAAAGTTTCAGGCAGTAAAAAAAGAACCCTTGAATAAGAAACTGCTCTTTGCTGTCTTTATGTTTATGCCAGCGGTGCTCAGCTGTACATCAGTGATATGGTGAGATACAAAACATATCACAGTTATAGCCATAATGATGCTGATTATGATGCCCTCCAGTACCCCCTTTGCATACTGGAACTTTGTACACCACCTGGATACTCTCCAATGGTTTCACTGTAGTGAGCATGCATAGCGCCACAACCAGTGTGTCATTATACAATACTGTGGTGAGGCCAATGCATATTTTTCATTTGTCTCTGGTGTTAAACCCGTTCATTTTGGATTTTGTCATACACTTCCTCGCTGAGTTGTAGAAACCAGAAAACCCCGAAATTGTACTGTTTACATGTAACCCTTCAATATTGCAGCCGTCGTGGCCATGAAGGATGACAAATGCCTCCTGGCATTTGCTTCACTTTGTTTTGTGGCAGTGTCTCTGCTACTAGCATGCATTTATTTAAGGCTGTTTTCTACTTAAGGGGCTCTTTTATGGTGTGGCGGAATGTTTTGGAGAACGGACAGATTGTACAGCTGTTTGTTTGATGGTGGCTGTTCAAGCCAGCACAGTCACCTTTGCACCCTGCGGCAAATACCTCAGTGAGATGGAAACACCACAAACTTTTCCAGCACTACAACTTGATCTCCTGCTTGGGTACCTCAGGCCTCAGATGGCATGACCTTGCAACCCAGTCACAAGGCAAACTGTCAGCTGTAGGGTTTTGAAAACCTCCCCTTGTTTATTTAGGCTATGAATCTCAGGTGGTATGGTAGCCAATCAAAGTCAACCTGTTTTGTGGCTGTTGGCTTTTTGCCTTACAGCCCGGATGAAATGTTAAAGATGAGTATGCGGTTGTGGTTTCACCTCAAGTTCACTGTGAGTATGTTGAGGCCCAGCTGTTAGCTGATGCTTTCCCCTCATTAAGGATACCACTATGCTTTTGATGGGAAGCTTACGGAAACACAGAGTCATCATGGTCACATACACTGACTTTAGTATCAAGCTCCTTTGCGTAGAATTGGGCACATGAGCCCACATTGTAATCACATAATTACCTTTTTCTCGCCCTCAAGGTTGCGCAAAAAATAAGTTAAACAAAGGCTAGAAGTTAAATAAAACATGTTTCGACAATTGAGGTGTTTCTTACTATGCCCCCAATCACTGCAGTAAATGTGATACATCTTACAGATTAAGATACACTCCTTGGTTTGTTATCACGCCCAATAGCGTCCCAGATTCCAAAATCTGAGGCGAGGAAAACTGAACTGTGTTTTGTGTTAAGTTTCAAATCATCAACAGTGAGCTCGGAGGAAATTTGGGGCTTTGGAAGATCCACTGGGCACTATAACAGAATTTCTCTTCCTAAAAGCACAGTTGTGCCCTCTGTATGTGCTAATTAGACCACAAACAAATTTACAAAACACTAATGGCGGGCCTCAGGCACATTCCACATATTGCACTATTTAAATGTCCTTAATAAATTTTTGTTTTAGACGCGATGTGTGTCTGCGTTTTTGTTATTTATTCATGCGGTAAGATTGTTTAGCTTCTTTTCATAGAAACAATCTTTAGGATTTTCAGTGGAAAACTTACCCTCAGTTGACCCTGATTATAGAGTTTTTAGTCCTCGTTAGCCATAGGCCACACTTTCTGCAATTAAAAAAAAACCTTAATGTGGACTGGAACCCATCTGTCTTTGTGGTGGTCCATATTGTGCTCATAATGATATCTTACTCATCTTCATTGTGTGCTTGCTCAACCCAGCACTGAAGCTTTTGAACTGATTTTGTTTGATTTAAGTACACGGACAAATCATGAACCTTCTGAACTCCCTTTGAGTTTGCATTGGTCAACTCAGAGTTGCGTGCCATCCCGATTGGCTTACGTCTGAAAATCATTTTCAGACTCAAAATTCAATCTCTTTTTCCATGTCAGTTATTCTATTAATGTTGCGGCTGTTGTTAGGTTTAAGCAAAGGTTAGCTCTTTCTGATGGCGCTGACGCTTTGGAAACAATAAAATCTCAGTCCCCGCTCCCCTCCGTCTAGTGTCACTACGCAACAGAGTCCCAAAACACCAAAACAAGGGGGCAACCCTGGTAGAAGTGGGCCCCATTCCACACTCCTCCAAGTGCTTATCGCCGGAATCTGCTGGAATCTGTTGTGTGCCCACAGATCCAACTCGGAGAGGGACGAGAGAGCAAAAGAAAGTGACAGAGAGAGAGAGAGACAGCAGTTCAAGCTCCTATTGCTTGCCCCTCCCAGACTTAAAGATGGATTCCTGGAGGAATGCCTCCATGGCTGTATCGCGTGACTGCGACTGCTCCCCTCCATCAAACACATGGGACTCATTTACCCTTGTGGGCCACAGTGATGGTGCCACAAACACCAGGCCGCCTCAGGAAAGGAAGACAGGGGAGGAAGAGAAGGAGGAGAATGAGTGGGTGGGGGGATCTGCCATTATACAATGCCAGTGTCCCAAAGGACAGAGCGAATGGCGCATAATGGATCATCATTTGTCCTGTGGTGAACAACGACCAAATGGGTTTTACTGCTTTATTACAAGTACCACAGAAAGGAGCCTCATAATTCAGACACAGGCAGTGATCTATCGTAATTTTGATCCATGTTGAGTTAAACTCTTGAGTCATCATCCTAAAAGCTTGAACACTTTACTGACTCAGTTATGAATAAGAGAAACACAAGAGGAGTAAATGAGAAAAAGTAAGAGGATGGTTGAAGGTGTGATAGGAGGACAGTGTGGTGATTGTGCAGCCTGACTGCACTCTGGCGATGGCTGTCCAAACAGGCCAGAGCTGAAATGTCACCAGCCCTCTGCAGAGAAAAGGCCTGCTGACAGCCTGTATAAACACTGGCATTTTTTTCCCCCTTGTAATCGCATGTTCACTTAAAAAGAGCACCCAATGAATTCCATGGGCATTCAGTAATGCTCTGTTGCAGTATGTTTATTCTCCCATCTGTTTTACCATGATAGAGGGTGTTATTTGTCCTATGGAGAGGGTGTAAGGTGGGAGGGAGGAATAAAATTCAGATTGTCATGGACAGTCGCAACATCACTGGACTTTGTTTACCACACTTTATTTGAATACTCACAAATAAACCAAATACACCAGCAGATACCATGGCACATCTGAAGACAGGGTATTTTTGTAGTAAGTGATGTCAGCAAGTGAAAGACTGGTTAGGGAGGCAGCCTTGTTTTATCTTATGTTTTAGAACCTTTGAATCCCGGCCACCATGGGGAATGGAACTTTTTAAATAATTTGCCAAAATCATTTCCTTAAAGCTGGGGTCGGCAAAATCTGTGCAACCTAGGCAAAATCTTCCGCCTCTCTCTCTGCTGCCTCGTATCACTCCGCTAAGCCCCTCCTACCAAACCCACAACTTCGACCAGCAGCAGTTCCCCTGCGAAACCGTATCCCTTGTAGGGCTCGCTCTCCACGGCGTGAGCCTCACCGAGACCGCGGCCCCTCCCGCCGCTACTTGTCTTCTCAAAGATGCCCCTCTAGTGCTTCGCGGCCGCAGAGCGGAGCGCCCCAGGCTTTAGAGGCAGCTGCAACACCGTCCAGCAGCGGGAAGAGAGGCTAGTACACCGCGCACACGCCACTGTCCCCCGTCAAAAGTTATTCCCTGCTGTTTGTCATCATGCCTCTTTGCCACTTGTCGTTACGAGTGCCATGTCATCGAACATAATGAGCCTGAAGCTCCATAATGAGCCGCTGAATCAGGTTTTCACTGTCTGAAGGGACGTGTACACGCTTCTGCTCTTGTAGCTTAGCCAATACGAACGCACTGTCTCTCTGAAATAACCTGTGATTGGCTAAAGTCTACCGTCACGGGCTAGATTTTCTGAAGCCTGAAAACAGAGGCAAGAGGGGGGGCTGAAGTAGAGGTTTGCTCTCAGACCACTTGAATTACAATATGCTGCACGGTTAATATTGCATTTTTGCCCAATGATGCCAAAAGAAAACTGCCTACCCAACCCTTAAGAGATCGGTCAGTATTATGGTCAGTATTCACTGGAACTATTTTCTACCAGAGAAAAAGTCTCTATGAAAACTGTTGACAATTATGCCTGTGGATTATTCGTAACATAACATCTTGTCTACAAGAGTGAAAGAAGCGCATCAACATCGTAGCAGCTTCAGTCCTCTGTCGGTTTCTACTCTGGATGCGTTCAGCGACAGTACTGCTGCGCGCTCAGAAGTGTTTTGGCAGCACTCAGCCTGATCAATGTCGTCAGAAGAAAATAGACTTGAAGCGTAAAAATACGCTTTGGGTCTACAAGCACAAAATGCGAGCCGTTACGCAATTGATGTAGACAGCTGTATTAAATAAAGTATAAAAATTGACAGCTGTCAGATGTGCGTGAGACAGACGACTGGAGAACTCATCTGAAACGTGTCTGGTTTCGACAGCCAGTGACTGGGACATTGTTTTTGAAAAGATACTTTGCTGTTGAATGACAAATGTAATTTTTCAATGCGCTGAGCACCACAAACAAAATTCCATTGGCCTCAGTTGTTTTAGGGTGACAGAACTATCTCAAAACTATCTGCATTCCTAGATACCACTTGGGGTTTTGCGTGACCCTTTAAACCTTTAAAATCAAATCAAGATGAACAAACACAAAGACAATCTTATCTTTGGTGAAAGCTGTAATACCGGCTAATTGCTACTCTTTCAGTGAATCAATGATTATGTTTCCGAAGAAATGACAAAATCTGCAAATTTATATTGTTGTTGGCTACTGCTAACGATTTACATCCCAACCTTTTACTGGTGTTGTCATGTTGTTGCTGTTGTTTCACTGCTTTTGGCTTCATTCCCCTGTCTATTTATGGTACTTATTGTCACTGATAGTGTTGTTTTTCGTTGTCTCCTTCAGGTGTTGTTCGCCAGGTGAAGCTTCTGATTGGTCCATTGACTACAGTACTGAAACTGTCCATGCGCAACCTGACAACTCAGGCCGACTCTGGCCAGAACATCATCAACGTTCATGTCTTCGTCTCTGAGTTCTGGTTCTGAGAGGTGGATGCCACATTTTACCACATGTATTAGGACATCCATTGTCAACACTGTACACATTGGTTTTGTTGTAATCAATGCATAGATCAGTGTCAAGGTATTAATGTTATGTTTGATTACTTTTGACAGTTTCTGAGATGAAAGTCTACTAGCTGCTTTTGATGAGAGCACTACACTTTGTTTTGATGACAAGCTCAGCCTGAAGTGCACTCTTGGGTTGCATCTGGCATGGAGCTAAATATGGAGAAACTTTATGTTATAAAAAATCTCTTAAGAAATGAGACATCGAGAACGTTTTACAGTTGAAAGTGCATGCATTTAGAAAGGTCATTAAAGGATATTATGATTCAATTCAACAATATTCTTTTCATGACATTATAAGCCTTTGTTTTTGTAACATTCACTTTTCCTTTCTTACTGTGTGCATTGGATGAGGTATTTTTTCTATGGAATAAACACTATTTTAGTTACAGTATTTGTTTTTTGTATTTCCTCCAGGTAACATGTTTGAATTTCTTACTGAATTTACAAGTCTGGGTTCAGGGAGTTAATAAAAAAAGGTATGTATATGTTTTACAAGCCATAAGAACAGAGAGAAAATAGGGCTTTTTTAGCTACACAATGTGTTGTTACATCTTGGCAGGGGTGTCACATGGGATGCCCTACCTACCCTGCTATTGTGCACTGCTCAGTAGTAGGTGGTAATGAGTCAGGAACGTTGCTAGCTAATGGTGAGTGCATCTTACACAGGTGAACAGATAAGACAGCTGCTGCATCTGTGATGTAAAAGTGTGCAGCGCTTAATATGATGAAGTTATGGGTGAATTATAAAAATCAGGAACATGTCAAATCAAGTCAAAACAACAAATCAGGAGCTAACTGCAAATTAATGACGCTAACACTGAGTCCAGGATTGCGTCTAAAATCACTCCCTATTTGCCATTTAGTGAACTGTTTTTCTTTTTTAATTTTGCCAATATGCTAACCAAAGATTGCCCTTTAAAATGTAAAGATGTGTAAAATGTGTTTTCATTTACTTGGTGTGCCCTGGTCATGAAAGCGTCATGACTTGTGCAACACCCTGAATGAAGTCATAACCCAATGACAGGAAACTTGATTATGATAATTTGGACATGTCAATATTAGCTAACAAACAGAGATGTGCAAATAGAACTATCTTAGCCAGTTTACTTCTATTCATGGTGGTCTGTGGAACGTCAGTTTCCATGGTGACATTTAGAACATTCTGTGTATTTTGCACCCAATGATATCTGTTGAGGGGCAGTAAAGACGTATATTAACAGCTTGTCCTCAGAATGCCCTCAGTTGAGTTAGGATGTACATAAGCTTCAACTCAAGACACTATGTGTGTGCATATAAACATGTTGACTGTGGGTTTCACTCATCGTTTGTCATTCTGGGAGCTGGGGGGAGGTAAGAAAATCCTCTTTGGTAGAGTAACTGAGGAGGGGAACAAGGTGGCAGCAGTAGTTAAAGACCATGGGCATGGGTACCAGCAACCACATTCCTAATTACATTTATCAGTGAACCACAACTCCTCTCTCCATCAAACATGGGGGGACATCAGACAGAAAGTGAGCTGAGCACATGTCAGTAACAGCCTAACTATGAGACTGTAATCATCACTGTGGCCGGACCCAGCCAAAGCCTCCCAATGCTTCAAAGACAATGGAGGAGGAGGCGCATACATCAGGATCTCAAGTCATCTGCCGTGATGGATTTTAAGGCTCTACTGAAGAGGGATATCCTCTTCAGAGGAAATAGAGGCCAGCAGGTCAGCCTTGTGGTCGACATGAAAAGAAGGAAGAAATGCTGTGTGTGTGTGTGTGTGTGTGTGTGAGTATGTTAATCCCAGAGCCCTAAAACCACACTTTTAGCCAGTGCTTGATATGGTACATGTTTTCTAACGCTTCAAATGCAATTTTCTAACTTATTGTAATGTACTAAAAAGAATAATTCCATATAACCTGGTTTGGAGAATAGGTGGAAAATCTTTCGAATCCACAAGGAAATAAATTAATTCAGGAAATAAACAGAACCTTGCCCTGGCATTTGGTACAGCTGTATATCTATGAATTTCTATGCTAATCAGAAGAAAGAAAAGTGTCCATTTTGATCAATTTTGAAGGAGTACAATTTACGGAAAGCGCTGTACACAACTTGCAAAGTTAAGGCCACTTCTTAATTCACTTCTTAGTTAAAAGAAGAAAAAAAATCAGCACATAGAAACATAGAAACACTTTAAACTGGCTCTGAGTTTTCAAGATAAAACAATGCCTATGTATTTGGCTTGTCCATACCGCATACCAAAATCCACAGAAAACACACTGTAAGGACGTAAACAGCTGAAAAGTCATATAGCCAGACTGTGTGGGAGGACATTACCCAGGAAAGGCCTGGCTGGCTCTGAATCTGGACAGTGAGAAAGGCTGGGGCAGCAGTCCCTAGCAGCCTTACCAAACCACATACATGTGTGGGGACAAATGAGCAAATATCTTCTGCCAGATTCTCCATCCAAAGCCAAGAGGGAGCTGCTTGCACTGGAAGCCTATGGTATGACTAAGCGGAGTGGGCTTGATGAGTCGACGTAATGGCAGGGGAGCAGACCTGTGTGTGTCTGCACTGTTTGTTTGTGTACTCTACTGTGGCACAATGGTGGTCAGGCCTCTCAATACAAGTGGTCATGGTGGTGTCTGGCCCAGAGTAGACAGGGTATGGGGCTGATGGGAGTCTAGCCCAGGGGTTGGTGAGGCGGACTGATCCAGACAGAGACCAGAGGACCTCAGGAGGCACGTGCTCGGCCGACTCCTGCACTCACCCACTCCCTCTTTTTCCTGGCGTCCTACCCCGGCTCCCACCGCAACACATGTTATAGGATATAAGTGAGTTCTTTTAATAAATTTGGGGGTATTTATTTTTTTCCTCTATTTTACAAACCACTGTTCCTCATTACCATAAACACAAAAATGTTTCTTTGAGATGGGCACTACCAGCTTGCTGTGGTTTTGCTCCTGTCTCCCTGAGATTCTCGTCTTTCCAGTACAATTCATGTTCACTGCAAGATACTTTCAAGATACTGGGTTAATTTATATTTTTTAACTGATAAGCACTTTTTAAACATATTTCACCTGTGAGAAAAAGTGTTCACTTACTGTGCTTTTAAAAGAATTTGCAAAGTGGTGTTTCATACAAGTCCAATAGATGGCAGACACATACAACACACCACTGCACAGCCAGAGAGTTTTAACAATGTATTTCACTGGACAACTGTCACCACCTACATTACAATGGCAGAAACAGCCAACCTAAGACCAATGTTTTTTTACTTTTCAGTAAAAAATCCCCTCATGAATCTAGCCTTCTATCCAGTAGGACAGACTTTGAAAATCTGAACTTACTGAAATGTATGCCCATCATTTTCAAATATATTCCACTGGGACCTAAATAGTACAACATTAAACTCCTATAAGATTCAGATTTAAGCCTAACAAAGTGTTGGATTGCACAAAAAACAATGTCTGATGTGAATGTTACAGAAAAGTCTACTGGGATCTTCACCCAAAATAGGATCATAAATGATTGGCTCCACAACGCTATATTTCATGACAAGTTCTATACAGTCTTTGTGATATGGGACTCCTATTATTGCCTCCCCTTAAACCAATTAAATCTTTTGAGGTTTAGGGTGATAGACAGTCCACCAATTATACAGGGGCTCCACCTTGACCCAAAGAAAAACACAAAGCACACAAGTGTGCCCCTCCATAACTTAAACGTAACCATTTACAACCACTACTGAACTCGACCTGTTGCCAGAGTACACAGTGGATCAATCACATTTGGGAATATAGACCGAGGTTGTACTCATGAAAATTCAGCATGCAGTCTCTCTGTTGTTACAAGCAGCTCAGAACACACTGTGACGTCCGTAGCGCTTAAGTGGATACATATCACAGGGAAGGAAGGGAAACAAACCCAACCACATATAACAGTGGTGTGATGGCCACCTAAAATAGTCGGTGACCTTAGACTGTAAAGTCATCTTTTCTGAAATGAAATGGGTGATCTTAACATGGCATTTATTTGTTACATATTTAGTCAACTTTTATGGCCTGTTGCGACATTTGAAACCAATGTGTTCTTTATAAGGATAAAAAGCCCATTGTTTATTGAGGAAACTATCCCTATTCCATGACACACAAGCTGTGAGATTTAAATATCCAATAATTGGAAATAACACTTCAAAAAGTAGAGGACTGTTTCTTGAAAAAGAAAGTTAAAGCCCAAACATTATAGAGAAGTAAAGGCATTTTATTACCACGATAAGGCTCATATGCCATTTTCCAGTTTGCCACATCAGTTTCAGTACAAATAAAAGGATTTTAAGGGGATTCTAGTCCCATATCAAACCTACGTCATAGCTGTCTGCACTTAGAAAAACTGGTGAGGCTTGGCCCTTGAGGATTTTGCTATATAGTCTGACAATGACCATGATTTCAAAGCCTGTCTGCGAAAGGCTTCGCTGACATAAGTGGCCTTCGGACCTCAAACGTTTGAGCTTTCATTGTACGTGAAAATGAGCCGGGAGTTTGCTGTGTCTGCCAAAGTGTTGTTTTGTCTGTGGCTGAGTACACACACCCAACTGTCACCTCTCAGTGGACACCTAGCACCGTCTCAGATGTCAGACAGGGAACAGATCAGCAGAAAGGAGATTTGCTCTGTAAACACAGGGAGTTGTCAGTGGATTTTGGCATTTTTGTTACAAGGGAAACCATTACGTACTGTATGTTTTGATATGAGGTGTCAAGTATGTAATCATCAGGAACTTACTTTGCACTTGCCCTTTGAGTTTGACACTTTAATCATCACGTGAATCATCACTTACAGTGGTCAGAATCACACCCAGTAATTCATAGCGAAATCACTCAACAGAGTGTGTAATGAACCAAGCTTTAACTACTGAGTTCCTATTAGCAGAGAGATACATTTGGTAACACACACAAAATCGAAGAAAACGTCTGGCTTTGGAATTGCCACAATCATAACACAAATGTGTGAAGCGGATTTGAATAAGACAAAAAGGAGCCTGCTAACATACTCAGTTTGAACCAGTCCTAGTCTGACAAGGGAAGTGAAGAATAAATTAGCCGCGATGAGACAATGCAAAATCTATAATTGTTTTTGCCCGAGCTCAAAAATGTCTGTTTGATAGAAATACTATTTATGGGTTTGCTCGATCTTCCAGAGCACATCTGCATGTCATTGTTCCTAAACCACTGTCTCTGCATACGCTCAAATTTTAAGAAGAGAGATTCAGGGAATTAATTATCCAATATTTCAGAGGCATCATCATGGGGAAAAGGACTTAAGGCGTCAAAAGGCACATTTTTAATTTGGTGACAGTCGCAATGCGTTTGCCTTGTATCTCTGCCTGCTCAATGCTCCATTTTACTCCATGCATGACTATGGAGTGATTTAGGTTTCCAGGAACCGCAATGAGACAAAGGTCATTTGTGATATTAATGAGTGGAAGGCCTTTCAATCTGGCACACTGGCATGGAGCTTTTCTGTGTGACTAAATGTAGCTTACAATTGCCAATGATAATTAATATGTCACATTTTGTTTTTCAATAGGGTGTTTTCTGCCTTTGTAACTTCAGAGGGTTGGGGAAATCCATCAAAATCTTTCTTGTATTAGTACTAGGTCATACACACAAAGTAGGTTTGGTTAATGGTTACCCGCTACAGTATAGACGCCTGTAGAGCAGGTTCTGTGAAGGTAATGCCACTTCAACACATCAGCACTGAGTCTGTACACTATACATCTGTTGACATAGCAGTCACCCTCGTGAACACACACATCTACTTCACAAAACAGAACAAAATGCCCACTTAATGGACATATGGCCTACATTGTTGGTAGACCACTGTGATGATGTCTTTTTCTGTTTCCTCTCATGTCTGGGTGAATTAAGTAGATCAAGCCTTCCTGATTCCGACCTATTAGTGTAAAGTTCAGAGAAACCAGACTGGTTGTTAGATACCATATCCTGTGTGTATGATGATGTTGTACAAACTATGTATCACACAGCCTTGACTTGTTGTGTGGTAAGGATAAAGCAGATGCTACAGATAAGGTTGGGGTTTAAATGTAGTTAAGCCGGAGTAGTCTCTGGAAGCCATTGAGTCATTGATCTCAGGGTTCTCCAATCCATACTGAGCCCCGGGTTATTCTCTATCCCCTCACCCTCCTTCCTTTTTTATCCTTTGTTGTGGTCACTGGGACAATCGGTTACAGCCCAGCGGAATGGAAACCACTCAGTCCGTCCCCTGCTACAGCAAACTATTAAACAGAGGATCCAGTTACTATGACCAGTCTGGGAGGGAAGGCATCTTTAGGGGAGATTTAGTTCCTCCGAATGCTTCACTATAATCCCAACCAACAGAAAACATTTTCATACATGGTATCGAATCACCAGTGGAATTCCTCAAATTACGGTGACTACCAAGAAATGAGCTTTTACATGATGATTACTCTGTAGATCGCTTCCAGAGTCTTTGCTGTGTTTATTTCAGTGTAAATGTTGTGTTTGAACCAACCGTTCCCCCAATATCGCATTTGGGATTTCAGGTCGGGATGGAAGTGGCTTCATTCCCAAAGCTATCAAAGAAACAGCAGAAGACAAACACAACAATGATGATGAAGTGGATAAACAACATTCCCCCCCGGAAACCCAATACAACTTGTTCCTGTGAACTGGTCTCTCTGTGTGTCTCTCTGAGGCAACAATGGTGATTTCTGTTTGAGTCTTGTGGGTTCCAACCCCAGACCCTGTCTCCCAGTTGGAGCGGCAGAAATGGAGGGTCGTGGTCGCCGTGGATGCTTTGTTTTCCACAGTCCCTTCTCGCTGCTGTCCCGCCCGCGATGGGACCATCTGCCTTCTCAATTAAAAGGCATGTTTGTGCTCCACATTTGTTTGTGCTCACAGATGATTTTTGTAATAAAACTCAGACTTTCTGGTATTTCTTGGATTCCTGGGTGATGACATTGCGCTTTGCTTTTTTGGGCTTGTGGCTGTCTCCCGTGGAAAATGAAACTTGCAGAAACTACTAGCTGTTTTCTGGTGTGTCTGTGGGATGAAATGAAGAATAGAATGAGTCTTGCCGATGTTCTCCTTGCCACAATTAAGAGCAGACCCACTGTGTGCTGGGGAACGCACAAGACGAAGAAGCAGCCTTTGCCATCTCCTCTGAGACATGACTATGGAGACAAAGTATTTCAGCCCAGAAACTGTCATCATAATAGTCTGCTCTATTGTTCTGTCTTATCATCACAGTTACTGAGTTAATAATCATAAAAATGTAAAATTATTTCTTTGTGAGCTACACTAGAATGTGATTCTATTAGGACAAAAGAAACAAATGTTTTTCTAATTGTTTATTGTATTTGGGTGGCACAAAAAGTGTCCTTCATAGAGCAAGAGAAACAATACTTTGACAGGGACACTGACACATGTGCAAACCAATGAAAATATTTACAGTATATTCTAGGAGAGTAGATGTCCTTTTGTATATTCTTCAAAATAAGTTTTCCCGAATTTGAGGAAATGTTATTACGTTTTTACGTACATTGTGGATTTGGCATTAATTTTCTTTTGGACAACACTAGACTGTCGTGGGAGCTCCATAGACCACACACAGCCCTTTGCCCAGAGCACGTTCTGGCCAGTGCCCACTTGCCTAGACACAAAGTGTGGGATGAGGGTGGTACCGACAGTGACCACCGGTCACCCTTTGGATCAGTACTGTCCAACAGATGGACCTGCCAGGAAGCCATCCATATGTTATGAGGAAAGGCTGAGATTAAGTTTTAAACTCATGAGAACAAATTTGACATTGAGATTTCTTGCTGATATTCATTAAGACTAAAGAGTGCGTGTTTCAAGAGAGGAATCAGCTATAATATATCATACTGTGATCTCATCAGACTGTCAAGGTTCCCACTTTTGAATGACCACTTGAGCAAAAGTAGGTAGATTTAAGAGAGCTCTTTATTTGAAAAAGAACTCATTGCCAATCAGTCAATGGTTTTTACAATTTATGGATGTGTTTTGAAGTGGACTGTGTGTGTGTGGTATATGGTGATTGAAGAGGAGAGGCCCAGTTTGAACGCATTGCGGATTCTGAGAAGCCATCGCGTTTATTTGGCCTTTGCTAAGCAGCCATGGAGGCCTCCATAGCTTAATCTCAAGGATGTGCAATTGGGATGCATAGTGATGAAGCAATAGTAGTTCACGCAAGGGTCTGTCACCAAACCTCCCACCAACACCACTCAGCGAGCAGCAGCATGGATAGATTTCTCGTTAGGGCACGGTTGCAGTAGTAAGGGTCTTACTCTGTAATGATTTTAACATGTGATTCCAAAGCTGTGGCTTTTTGCTGGGTTTTCTCAAGACAGTCATGGGTGTAAGACCTCCCTCTACACTTTGATGCTTCAAGTCTCCTTTCCACCATTATGAATGAAGCATGGCACCATTTGGCCCAAGAGATTAAAACCATAATGTGATTTCTCTACATTGGTGTTCTTTTTTTCCCCAAATTGCACACCCACCCCTTAAAAACAAGATTGTCTAGTCTGTCTTTGGGGATATCCTTAGCTGTCATCTATCAGCAGTCACTGACTGAAATCTATAAACACGCCGAATACTTGGCAATTGACTCCTCCACAAAAGTGCAAACCAGAATACTTCAAGACTATGTTATGGTGCTGACACTGTCTTCTCAAAAGGCCTGATGAAATCATCCCTGGATGGTCAAATATATCAGTGTTTTTACTTTAGGCAAAACATAGAATTAATACTCTTAAAAGTCAACATGTACATTTCAACAGGAGTTCTGTCATTAATGTGGTTGTTTCTTGACATCTAGACAGATGAGGGAGGATGATAACACCATTTTCATTGATTTTGATGTAATTAATGTGTTAAAGACTGCATGGTGTGCTGTTTCTGTTCATTATAAGTATAAAATTTACATGACTATTATATCAGGAAGATCTACGAGATGCTGACCTTTTTCTCCCTCTGACATGAAACTGTGTCATCCTTAAATTAGCTGTCTCAAACACCTTCAAGCCAAGAAACATATATCTCTGTTAGCTGTGAAATTGCCATCTGGGGCATCAACTTTCATCCTTGCATGTAGTAAGCCCTTCCCTTGGAGGATCTGCAGTTACATAAACACGGAGTGTCTTATGGGGTTTTATAATTGTGTTATTCATACTGCATGATACAATCAACCATAAGCCAGGTTGGGTGCAGTGCCATGAATGGTAGGAGGAATATGTGAGCAGTAAACATGAGAAGGTCTGCTCCATTGACAGGAATTCCACTTTCTGCTGCTGCTGTGAAACATGGCATACCTAATTGTACAGTGGTCACCCACTAGGTCTAAATAGGGTTCAAGACCACACAGTACGATGCAGGCCCACTGTAGGAAACCTTAAGAGACACAGGAAGAAACTGAGCTTTCCTTACTGATTGTTTTACTTTAGGGTGATCCATCTGCGTAAGGTCCCAAAATACACCATTCTCCATTTATATCTGTGTCATTGCTACACCTATGTTTCATGTATACCAACAATGGGACATCATGCCACGCACTTTGGAGTATGGACCCATGTGACCAAGGTGTTTGCTTAGTCTTAAAAACATGAATTGAGCAATGCCTTTCCTGCAACACCTACAACCATCCTCCTTTCAAAAAATGGAATAGGAAAGGACATAATATTATAAAAGTGACTGTGTGACAAGCCATCAAGATTTGGATAAAACTAGCCCACTCTTTCACACTTCACGGTTAAGTGACAGAAGGCAAAAGAAGCTTCAAGAAACAACAGCTTCATGACATGGACAAGTGATGATGAGGAGGTGCGAAGATTTATGAGGTGATAAGTAGTGTGCTCACTCTCGAGGCTATGGCCCCTATGTTCCCCCCAAAATCTCTCAATAAAAAAAAAGAAAAACAAGTGGTGTCTTCGGTAGTATGTGGATTTTACTCCATCACTGGCCAGCCCAAGTTTAGATCACCCCCCTCCTGCTAATGACACATTCAAATTAGCTGTGGTTAGGGTTTTCTTCAAATACACAGCTAGATTCACACAAATTCTTCTCCCCACCTCACCTCTCTCTGGTCTGGCCTAAGAAAACCACATGCCGGGGTCACTGCGCTCTCCTCAAGCCAAACCAGACCCATAATTTTGCTTTTGTTTCAGATGTAGCCTCAAAGCCTGAAATATAAAGACCCAGGCCAGCCTGGGAAGGTCAGTATATAGAAGGAAAGAGCGAGATAGAGAAAGAGAATGGGAAAGACTGAAAGAAAGCAAGAATGGAAGAAAGCAAGAATGAGAGAGGGGGTAGAGAGAGAAAGAGGAACTCGAGAGTGCTGGTGAGAGCAGAGTGGTTTCCAATCTGTTGAGGAAGTCTTTATTATACAGTATGTGTGTGGACAGGAAGAGCTGTGTAACGAGGAGCAGATCTTGCCAAACCACTGGCCATTACTGACCATTGCTGACCATTACACCCAATGAGCTTTAACCATTTTGGATCTGAGCTATCTCCAGGTTAACAGAGTACATTCACACTTACGTGTAACCTCTCGATGTGACATGAGAGGAACTTGCAACGTCTTCCCCATAACTTCTTTCTTTGCCAGCCAGACTTTAATATAGCTTAGAAAAATAAAACAAACGTTTCTCATGTATGACCTTATAAAATGTGATGACTCCATTTTTTTTTTTTTTTTTTGACCGTACAATTTATGAAGACTGAAAATCACATTTGTGTCTCATTTTGTCTCAGTGTGTGTTATTTGTTTTTGTCTGTAAAGTTTAATGAACCATTTTTGTGAAATACGAAAGGGCCCTCCATGACTCTGCAAATAAACTTTGACAATGGCCAATCAAACATTAGCTGTCTTTTCAAATTATATTTTTAACAGTCTAACATACAATATGTTGGTGTAATATTCTTAATGTCAAAAGCCTTTCCAACAATGGCACTATGTACAGTGCCTCTTCACCAAATGTATACACAGCTGACATTTAGATGGGCCAAACCAGAGTTCCAGTCGCGATCAAACAATTTTTCTGCCAATCACCACCTTGTGTTAAAATCAAAAAAGGTCAAAATGCACACACCATAAGGCTTCCATTGTAACAAATGCAGAGGAGTGGAGGTGGTGTGGTGTGGGGGTGATGGACTGAAACCCAAAAACCTCAACCTCCTTTTAAGAAAAACAAACCAGTTTTATTTGAGAGCCAGCTAGTGCATTATACTCCCCTGACCTCAGGAAGCTTTCCCTTTCAGTCCAGCTCTGGACACACTGTTCCACCATCAGGGGACCGGGCAGATCTATGACACATGTGATGGCCAAACTGCAGTGTGGCCCTGGCCACAAATCCAGCAACATTTGGCCCCTGGAGCCTTGTTTCGTGGGAAGCCGACGCTCTGACCACAGATGGACAATAACATGGTTTCTGCTTGGCGCACATTGGTGTTTTGTATATTACGTGACATATTGCTTGGCTTGACATTACCTATTGTAAAACAATCCATAATCATTCAACCTCATGGGGAGATGTTGAGTAATGGCAGGCAGTATAAGGATTTAGAGTGACATTTGCGCAGTATTTCAGGGTGATACAATGGAAGAATATTGCAAGAAAATACATGGAGCTTAAATGTAAACCACTGCTAGTTCTGACTGTCCCACAGTATACCACATAACATAGCAGCATTGTAATACTGCCATCACCTGCCGGTAACTGTTAATGATGAGCAGGTTTAAGTTAATCATTTTATAATAATGTGAGTGTAAAATCATGTATGTCATGACAGGAATAAAACCTCAAATCCCTGCATGCTTCAAGGTATCCTCTCCCATCAGTCTATGTAAAGATACCACCATGTCATAGTAAGTAATTCCTCAGAATCAAACTGGTAAGAAATACCTGCTTTCGTGGTTACCAAATATTCTTGCTCTCTTTGTTCTTGAGCGACAGTTGTGTATGAGTAGCAGGTTTTTATTTTAGCAACAGTTTTGGTGGGCTATTCATTATTCCAGGAAAGCCATGCATACCTCTCCATCAGACAATGTACTGATTTTATCTCTTGCTTGACAGAAATGCCACAGACTAAAACACGTTTTTTTTTTCTCTGCCTTGTCCAGCCTTGTGTTGTTGGATCGGGTTCCTTGGAAACCTGCTCTGTAGAAAGACGACATCTGGAAGCCTTGGTGCTGCTTTCATAGTAATTGTTTATGTTTTAAGACCACTGGCGAGTCTAATCTTGTCATGTTTTATTAAGACCTGTATTAAAGAATCTACAGTGAAGAGTCCATGACAGACCTGCAAGATACCACCACGGGGTGTTTTGTAATCAAAACTGAAATGCACTGCAAAGGAATTTTCTGTGCTCTTGCTGTATGCAATCTACTCATGGCCTCCGATATTGAGCATGAAACACAGATGTGCTGGCATCTGGCTGGTCAGGCCATGTGTTATATCCAAGGTCAGTGAAATTGCCAAATCTCAGACATATTATTGTAACATTCTGTACACACACTCACTACATTGCTAAGTACACAACCTTAAATGCAGCCCAAAGGGCAACAATTTAACCCTGAGTGCATTGCTACCTCTATTGTGAACTGTTTATTTCGAAGAGGAGGGTTTGCTGTACGTAATTGCATCTGACAGAGTGCCTTGTGACAAGAAACCACACAAAGACATTATATGCTCGTACATTGGAAAGAAATGTACATTTGTCAGCATTATGATTTATTTTGCCTGCGTCTGGTAAACAAGGCGAGACAGGCGATTCCTTCCTCTCTGAAACCAAGCATATCAGACTGGATTCCATTCCTCTCCCATTTCATTTCATATTTCATACAGCCCATTTGAACAATTGTGTTATTATGGCAGTGTAAATAGACCTTTGCACTGGGCAAGACTTCAGGAATGCTGATCATGTGTTAGCTGACACTATGCTGGCCGCAGGAAGCAAAAGCATCATTTATTGTAGATTGGTGGCCCCTGTGATAGGTGGGTGGTGTTCATTGCCAGCCAATCGTCTGCATAGGCTGTCACAGAATGATTGGTAAAACTGTATCAGTGTCAGCATGAATTGAACATAATGACCAGTTTGGTGCTGCAAATATGCACAGTACCTCGTTCAAATAGCTGCCCTCTGAATCCAGTGTTGTTTTTTTCCATTAAGACATTCTCCTATTATTTGTATTTATGATGTAATGTAACATGCACCTCTTATTTTATAAAAAAAAACATTTCTACCTCCTCTATACTGTGTTATAATGTTATAGAGACAGGCCAGATTCAGAATAAAATCCTGCTGATTTTAAAACCACGATGCATCTAACATAAAAAATGGTAAAATCTCACACATTATCTGCTTCCAAATTGCAAAGTTTCAAAATATGAAGCTTTAGTGGTATTGTTTGGTGTAGCCTGAAGCTTGACCCTACATTCAGACATTTGCAGATGCACCGCAAACTGCAAGTCAAAGCAACAACAGTCATTTACTCTCCTTTGCTATGCCAGCCACTTCTTATGTTCTGCATTGCAGCAACCTGGCTAATGAATCTCGGCTTATAGTGAAATAGACCGCTCATTGTTTTTGAAATTCAGGGGAAATTTTGTAACAGTTGAATGCTTTGACTTGCAGTTTGCCGTGTGTGTCCATATTCTTGCAAATGTCAAGTTTAAAATCATACAGCCACAATCAAATTGAGTATTGCAGGAGGTTGACAGGGTTTAGATATTGTCAGTAAACACACATTACCAGAAATTCTTTGAACACTGGTACCAACCAAGGCTATGGAACACAATTTTTCACTTCATAAATTTCGCTTACACAGCTGACTCAAGCCACAATGATAGAGGCCAAGTGAGTATAGTTAACCTGGATCATGTGCTGCCTTTGGATTAACCCCCTCCACTGCCCTGGCCTTGGCTGCCCTCTTCAAGCCCCCATTAACCTCCACCTAAGACACCCAGTGGAGCCCAGCCAAAGAATATACAGTATTTTAGAACACTATATAGGCTAACCTGCTGATGTGAGTAAGTCTTGTTGCTTTCCTTTTCCCATGTGTTTATTACAGTGTGTGTCTGAAAGGAGTCACTGCAGTGTAGAAGCAAGTTTAAAATTTCTGTGAAGCTACTAATATGATTTCATACTTGCACTTTTCCTTTCTTTCCACTGTACCCATTTAGCTGTAAACCAAGTCAAAAATCAGGGGGTTGTAAGCGTAGGAGCTTTAATGCAGAGCTCTTATGGTGTACCTGAAGGACAACCACAGTGTAAATCTTCTCCCCTGAGGAAGGAAATTCAGGATGTGGCTTTGAAAGAAAGCAGAACTGTGGATGTGTGTGTGTGTGTGTGTGTGTGTGTGTGTGTGTGCGTGTGTGTGTGTGTGTGTGTGTGTGTGTGAGGGAGTGCGAGGGAGAGAGGAGAGTTTTGCATTCAACACGCATGCATGCATATGTGTTGGTGTGAGTGCGTGAGTATGTGTGTGTGGTCCTCTTAGTGAGGTGGAAAATTATTTTTAAGTTTTAGTTAAATATTTGCTTTTTCCTTCAAGTTGCCAATGACTTTTTTTTTTTTTTAGAATTAAAGCAGGACTTGACACTGGTGAGACGTCTGTGAAAACTAATACTTAGAGTGGATGTTGATGTGGGATCCTATGAATGAGCAAAAGCATTACACAAAAGGAGGGGAGATCCTGAAGCTTATTTACTACACGAGAGGGCAACAAATTGCAAGCAATTAAAGTCATGTTTATTTTCATCACAGGAGTGTTTGAACCTTGCCCCATCTAGGATTTACATTGAAAAAATACACAGACACAACTGCAGACATCACAAATGAGTAACGTGGCACCCGTGACACTGTGGCAAAACCCAAACAAAAACCTAGGTTTGTTTAGTCAACCTGACCAATACTTTTGTATTGTGGGCAACCCTGTTTAGCTAGGTTTCACTGCAAAACAAAGGTTGTAATCTTCCAGCCTTGTAAAGAAGGTGCACTCAGAGCTAGCCTTATAGGAAACAAGTCATGGTGATTCCACAATGCATTGTGGAATGACAAGTTTCACATGGCTTTGTTCATGAAACATTAAATGTAAAAAGTAGGAACTGTCCTGAAGATAAATGGAACCTACAAAAATACTCCAAAACCACACATAACTTATTTCCACCAAATATACCAATTTTTTTGTCTTACTGACTTGGTAAATACAGTGAACAACAATGATTAGAGTTGTGTCACAAGGCAACCCCCCAAAACCAGCAAGAGCATGAATTCTTGCATGAACCTGAACCAAAACAGAACCATCAATAAAATTAGCATTGCTCACATACCCAGCAATTTGCACAGAAATAAGTCAAAAAAGGGGGCTGAAAAGGCCACATTTGGACAAAACGGTGTATAGACAAGGGTACAAGGGTAACAACATCTCTAATCTCTGCAGTAAAAGTTAGTGGAGAGTGAACTGTCAACACCTTCGAACTTCAGCTGAGCCGTCTGAATTGAAACCAGGATGAACTAAATTATAAAACTATACTCTCACTCACAGCAACACCACAGTATTTCTGTTTTTGATCAGTTTGTTCCATTATTTCTCCTGTTGATTGATTGATTCAAAAGCCAGTGACGCCAGTGTTCCTTGACTTGACACAAACAAACAGGGTTGCATTGCTTGAGTGACAGTTTGGGAATTAGGATAGGTCATTTGATCATCATACTGGAGCTTGTCCCTAAATAAGCATAGCGAGCTAATGGTAACTACAACTAGTCATTCAGCTAATGTTTGACTCATCTTAGCTTTTAACGTGTTAACAGTTAGCTCCTAAATCTACTCTTCTGCAGCTCTTGTTAAGCTAGGAGAAAACAACTGTATATCACTTTGACAGAGATACAACGACTCTTCCATCATCTTTCAACTAGCTAGTTTTTGTCAGAAGTTAAAATGCAAAAAATACTTTGATACGGTACTCACAATATCATCATTAGCTGCTTTTAGTGTGAAAAGCACAAGAATCTTCAGCAGATGTGATTATTTGAGTCCATAATCTGGAAATACATCAACCATACGGAAGGAAAATAGAGCCAAGATTTTGTTTAGTTAGTTTTGAGAGGTGCGCTCAGTAACTTTGTTAATATGCTCTAAAAGAAAACTCTTTGATAACGCCATTTCTAAGAAATCCTAGAGAAATACTTTTTTGAATATGGCCTCTGAGTTGTTCACATTATTTAGGAACTATAAAAAAAAAATGTGGTTTTGGAATGAAGCAAAAGAGGTTGAAATGTTTGTTTCTAACTCTATAATGACTTAAGAGCTGTTGGTCAACACAGTTTGTTTCCACATTTTTTTCCCTTGGCGCTGTCACATTGTGAGGAATGTTTTCTGTTTAGTCAGTACCACTGGTTCATACGTTCAATTAAGACTGGTGGCTGGCTGGACTGCTGTATAGACTTAAATACAGCTTAAAAAGGTATTACTCAGTATTTGATCCACAGAAATTGTTTTGGACCACAACAGAAAGGCCCATGTGATACAGAATGATGAAACAGAAATGTCAAATCCTGATATGTAACTTAAGAACAAACTGTACTTTCATAATGAATTGTTCCTGATCTAAATGTCATAATAACCAATAATTCAGTGGCGGGCTCAGGCTGTCTGAGGGGCAGGGGCGAAAAAAATAAAAAGGGCACCAGCTGCGTTTTCTCCACTGGAAGGGCACCCCAGAGCAGGGGTTTTCAACCTTTTGTAACCTATTTATCAGAAGGTCCACTTCTAATGTTAAAAAAATTCAGAGGGCCACCTTCCCAAAGCGCTAGGCAAAATAAGCTCCTCTGCAATCGTAAAGGGTTTCTTGCTACCAGCTATACGAGCAGCAACCATATAGCTAGCTTTCAAAGTGGCTTTTGACTGAGTTGTTAATGTTGTGACGACTTTCTGTCGTGCCTGAAGCCTGTCCCTTTTCCTTAGGAAATATTCTTTTGGCTTCCCAACACATCCCGGGTGCTTTGTGTTTAAGTGTCTCTGGAGCTTTCGATGGTTTTAGCGCCTCATTTGACAGGATTTCACCACATTCAACACGCCGTCCTTTCGACTCAGCATCACTGCCTGCCATTATGAATCCAAATTGAATGCATTTAGGGTAATATTTTCTCACCACAAGCTTTGGAGCTTTTACTGGTGCAGGGTTGTCTCCCACATCACTTTCTCGTTTCAAAAACTGATCCATTTTGTGTCACTGCATCCGAGGGAATGTTAGCTAGCTAACAATGGCGTAACTGGTCATTGAAATTATGAATTTTAGTTTGACGTTTATTATTCATGTCTATTCTTGAGCACATTTAGATATAAAAATAATCATCATCATTTTTTATTTAAATCTAACCATTTGGCAGATCCACTGTCTCTGCAGCCCACTAGATGGCGCTCTGAACAGTTGAGAATAGCTGCCCTAGTCAAGTAGTTTTGTATTTTGAAGATAGTAATCAGTGAAGGCAGACAAGAGCAAAAGCCACCAGCCTGCGGGTCATGAATACGTGATGAACAATGGAGATCCCCCCTGGCATAAATGCTTTTCAGCTACTGTTCAGTGGCTGGAGGAGCCGTCCCTCAGCTCTCCCTGAAATCCCCACCTGCGACGAGAGGTACCAACATCTTCTCTGCCTACCTACTGCCAAAGACTCCCTGGCTCCTCATTCCAGCGCATCTCTCAGCACTGACTCTCTTATCCTCCTCTATACTCTGCCAGAAAAGCACCTGAGGGCCTGCACTCCTCCGCAGGTATTTCTGCTGAAAGCTATAATAAATCATTTGCCTTTTGTGTTTCAGCTTTCTGCCTATTTTGCTAATGTGTTTTTTCTCCTCCATCCTAGTTTCAGAGTTGAAAGAGGCCTACTTTAAATAGGTGCAGGAGTGTGCTAAGACAGATTCACTGCTTGCAAGTGATTCTTTCTCCTTGTCATCACTCCAATGCCCCATTTCCCCAGGCTGAATAGCACAGGAAGCATAGTGCTGGAGACACACTGTGACAAGTAACAGGTAAAGGAAGAGGAGGGGGAAAAATAGGCTTTTGTCAAAATGTAGTAATTGAATATTTGATTCATAGTCCTGTGCTGACTTTTGTTGCTGTCCACAAGTGTTTTGACCATAGCTCTATATCAAATGCCAGTGACTTTGTTTGTGGTAAAGTGACTCTGCAGGGAAGAAAGCATAGTGTTTATTCAAGGGGGAGAATTTCACATTTTGACCAAATTGACTCTGTAGAGAACAGCTCAGCAGGCCATGTAAATATCAAAAAAGGTTTAATGAAACCAAGAGGGATGACAGTTTCCAAAGTACATATTATCTATGGAGGGGTCACAGTGGGAAAGCCGCCCGCTATCCGTCTGCATTGCTTTTGGTGGCCAGAAAGTCATGAGCGATCATTGGAATTTTTTGGTCAGAGCTTCGCGTTTGAGCACAAGCCTTCCTGACAACCCCTTCCTCACTGTGTCATCCCCCCATGCACACACTGACACAGACACATGCACACGTGTACGCACACTTGCACACACACAGTTACACGTGAACACACAAACACACACACACACACATGCACACTCTCTGCCATCCAGCTCAGTGGCTTGGAGCTCTTGCAAAGTTTTCTAAATCCGCCTCCTGCATTCTGGGTCGGTGGGAGCGGACTTCCTGAAAACAATGGAATGGACTAATCTGCGGATTTGCCAGTGGATTTGATAAAGGCCCATGTTCTAAGCCAAAGTTTCTCTGACCTCTTGTTAAAAACTTCTCATCTCTCCGTGCCCATCCCTCCCACCCTTGTTCTTTTTGTGAATAGGGTGAGAGTGGATTACCATTGGTGCTGTGTCTCTAATTAAACTCTTCTCTCTGTTGCACCCCCTTACTTCTATCCCTCCATCTCCTGTCCCACATGCACCCAGACAATCTTCACATTCTCTCTTTCTTTCGGCATTTTGGCACAACAGTTAGTTGGAATGAAAAGGCTCATGCTGATGACTCCCAACAGGAGTAAGGCGCAGCGTTGTCGGGGTCACAAGTCAAAGGTCAATCCTCAGAGGTCAGGCGGAGGTTAATAAGGTGTTTTGTCACTTGAAGAAATGTTTAATCTCCCTGAGACTCAAAAGGATGCATCTTTCCTTTGGCAAACTTCACAAGTAGCCACCAACCCCCTCCTCATTCTCCTCCTAACCTCTTCTTTCAAGTCCACTCCTCTTTGTAGTCCATTTCAACAAGGCAAAACTTTCCAAAGCCGTGGTTTGTCCAGGATTAATTTACGGCAACATTTCCTAAATCCCTTCTTTCTATCTGCTCATCATCTTTCATGGAAAGCTGTCCTGCACCAGCCTGTTTGAATGGCTAGCGAGTTGATTCCCGTGAAACAATTAAAATTCCAGCCTTTGGCCCTCATTCTGTGAGCTGTCTGGAAGCATGGAGCTCGGCCGGGCACAGATGCAACTTTGCTGACAGGAGCCCACTTGATGAGGGTATTATTTTAATGGAAAAGAGTTGCCTATTCATTACGTGCATGTGGCCATCACTGAGACACAAAGCACAGATAATGACAGGAACCAAAAGCTGGCGGCGCGCCAGGTCTGCTAAAAACGCTGCCCACTCCCCAATCTACAGTGCCAGTGACTCAACCAGACAGCTGCAGACAATAAAGTGGAAAACTGGCCTCCTTTATGGTTTTTACTGAGCTCACAAACATCACATTTACATATCTACTGTCACTCATAAGATTTGTCATTTATTTGACTATATGATACAATATTATTTCACTCCAAAACAAGGAGTAGATTTTTCTTTCCCAGCAGCGATAGCCTGCTGCCTGTTTTCACAGTCTTTCCCAGGAATAGATGCTGCTGTGCTGAGGACAGACTGGAGCTGAAACTGCAGAATGCATATGGCATTCTTACGCCCATGTTTCCTGTTTACTGTATTATTTTCTTATGTGGTGCTTACTTCCTTATGGGTGGGCGGTAGTATATTTAGATGCATTTCTGCGTGCATGTGTGTGACTGTGTGTGTGCTTGCTTCAAAGCATCATCTTTAGGAATTAATCCTAATACTCAATAGATACTATTTCTGACAACTGAGTTAACATTCCACGAAAATTGCTCACACAATTGTATCAGTCCGACACATGTTAGTGTGAAATGTGTGTTTGTGAAATATGCTTGGCTACTCCTAAAAGGAAACCCACAACATTAGGTCAAGGCCATGTGGTGTGTTGTGCCACTGACGCTGAAGAATGTGACATATTGAGGACAAACAGGCTTTTCCGCAAACAAAAATATGGGGAAAGCCCACATTCGTGTTTTCCAGTTGTTTGTGAAACAACCACACTGTTATTGTTTTCCTGTCAATATGAATTACAGTAGTGTGAGAGGACTTTTTGGCCTTCTCTATAATTGTCCATTTCTGTGTGAAAGGACTCCCCGGACATTGCTGGACTTTGCTGAGGGAGTAGTTCATTGAGTGACTTATGAATGTCTATAATCATTTTGGTTTCCAAAGAAGAATATGTTTTTGCAGTTTTAGCCACTTCTTTTTAATGCAATTTTCTATGCAACATTACAACATTATAATAAAAGGCACTTTAGTCTCACTTGACATGAGATACAATAGCGTTTTGATTAAATATACCACAGATGCCTTGTAATTTGTCTGTATTTCCTTAACGGGGCAAGAAAATTTCTTCTGGGGTGAATATTTTCATGTTACAGAAATTTTTAATTGTGCCACATTGTAGACACATAAAAGTTAATTGTATCCTATGCACAGACCACCTTGAGATCTGTAAAAAAAAAAAAAAATCTGTTAAAGATCCCTTGCTTAGCGTTTATTCTTCCTAAAAAAAAACCATTCTGTATTAAGTCAGCTTTTGCCTGTGTTCCTCTAACCCAACTGGTCGAGGCAGATGACCGCCCACCCAGAGCCTGGTTCTGCTCGAGGTTTCTACCTGTTAAAAAGGGAGTTTTTCCTTGCCACTGTCGCCTAGTGCTTGCTCATGGTGGGAACTGTTGGGTCTCTGTAAATATAAAGAGTCAGCCTAGACCTGCTCTATACAAAAAAGTGCCCTGAGATAACTTTGTTATGATATGGCGCTATATAAATAAACTGAAAACTGAAACTCTAAAGATGTTGTAGTACGTTAATAATAGACTACTATGTCTATTTATTTTATGATTTAGTTTATGCTATTTCCATGATTAAAAAAGTTTCCCTTCTATGAAAAATCTATGAACAATGCACTGATGAATAGTAAGCACTTTTTCTTAACATAAACCTTGAAGACTGGGTACAGTGGACACTTTAATCTTGAATATCTTCATTATTTTGATCAAGAAGAAGAAAGAAAATGAAAGAAAATGAGCTGTCCAGTCACATTTAGCATTTTTACTGTTTGTTGACAAAGTGGGCAAGTAGAGTCAGACACAGCAGAGAGAACTCTGAAGACCCACACAGTGCGGCACAGGGAGAAGTTCAGCACAGTTCATTTTCTATCAGACGTAAGAGAATCACTTCTCAAGCCAGTGTGGGGATGGCAGGTGGTGCAGAAAGTCTTTTTGCAGAAAGAGAAAAGTTTTAAAAATTTTAACTTCATACAAATGAGGGAAAAATTCACCTCAAAAATCTGTAGTGATTTGCCAACAAAGAAAGAAAAGGTGATGAAGCGGTAGGCTAAACGGAAAAATGTTGGTGGAGGAGAAGATCATTAATGTTGTTTCTGGGATTCTTCTTTTGTATGGCCCATGTCTTAGATGCAGGAAAAATCAATGGCTGCTTGGCACAAAGTGATAGGCCCACAGCGACAAGAGAGAAGTGGCAGAGACAGGGCTACATGTGGGTCTTCGTAGTAATGGCAGTTCCTCCCTGGTCAACACAGTGGCAATTCAAGGCTCCTGAGGCAGTGGACTTGACCATCTCCAGGCATAACTCATAACGTACACATTTTCAGTGAAATGTTCAGGCTCAAATTAAACGGCATTAAACGACTAACCCCAACATTACGTTTTACCCAGTGACAAAACGTTAATGATGAACTGCAGTACCACAGATTCTTACACAATACGATGTGGTTTCCTTTCTGAACGCTCTGTCTCATTTGGCAAAAAAACCTTTAATAACGTCTGTTTTTCCCTGAATTAGACTATTTTAATACCACTGAAAATTCTTTTTGTACTGAAAAACTGCCTGAATGTCAACCAGTTGTAAAATGCTCAGCAGTGGCAGTCGGTGAATTGTACGTCTTCTGTTGCATGTTTAAAGTGCAATGTATAAAGTTCCTTGCTCCTTACAGTCAGCGGTGGGATGGTTGTTCTTCGCTGACGTTCTCTATGTGGTCAGTTATTTCAACGGTGGGTTACAGCTGCTCTGCTTTTGCCGTGGCTCCCAGGCTTCTTGCGCGTCCTGCGGTTTGGTATCACCCGAAGGTGTCTGATGCATTTGGCTGTCGTGCTCGGGTGGCCTGCCCTGCGGTTGCCCTCTGTTTGGGTTTCTGCTTCATGCTCAGATTAGCAGCTATCTCCACTGGGCTCTGGCTTTTCCTGGAAGCTGGCTCATTCATTGAGTATTTGCTTATGTTTCAGTGTGAACTGGCACACTCTTCCGCGTTCCAGATAGCCTCCGCTCTGAATGGTTCAGATCTGTGCCAGGAGCCATTGTGTACTTCTCTAAATCTCCAACTATTGATTTACAATTTAACTACGGCCAGTACAGCCACTTAAACCTGTATCTAATCTCTTTGAACATAAACAAATTTCTAAATCACATAATCAAGCATAATAACATACTATACTTGATAGACTATTGAGATTATTTTGTTTATAAATGTAAATTATACATTTTTGGTCAATACATGTGTGTGAGCTCTGTTTTGTGTCTGGATAACTAGTAGTATGTACACTACTTATTGTGTCTATATGGTGTTTGTTGTGACTGTGGGAGACTTGTGCAATTTACAGGCTTTTATTATCAATATATCCTGTTGCATATGATTGCATATACAACAATCTCCAGTAATAATGAGGAATGCCAGGCTCAGAGCTTTGCATGAGATGAAGCAATATCAGTTGCACTTGCCAGACTCGAGTTAGTGATACCCCTCTTGGAGGTTTCACCACACAACTCAAACATGATCAATCCCAATAAAGCTGTCACATAAAGATTTCTTCCTCACAGCCTGCTCATCTCTCCAAAGCATTTTGTCAAAGATCAGCGACATCTCTCCATATGATGTATACGACTTTACAGCATGCTCTGCTTGTAAGGTTATTCCTTCGCTAATGAGTGTATCTGGTTGCCCAGAACTGCAGCGAACAAATTAGCGGAGATGATTACACTGCCTTTTTGCAAACTTTATCTGCTAATCTCTTGTTCTCTCGGTTTCATTTACCCTCTCCCTCTCTGTCTGCTTGGTGGGAATACATCATTGTCTCAGCAGCTAGTGTGTTTCAGTCACTCTTTGAGTGATAAGTAGAACCCCTGAGACGTGCCAAGTGCTGTTTCCCAGAGGTTTACCAAAGGACGTCGCAGCACCTCTCTCGCTCTCATTGCTTTCATTGTGCTTATTTGCATTCATGATTAGTCTTGCTCTACTGGAAGTGTGGCCTCATCCCCACGGCATGAGTCCAGGGCCTTTGTTGGGCTTCTTATAATAAATGCAAAGCCTGGCTTTCTTGATTGGCTCTATCACTGTCTCGTTAGCTGCTCTGTGGTTTCCTCAGTTTAGACTTGGAAACAGAGATGCAGAGGCTGCTATTCCTCCTCTCCAGGCTGAGACAGATAGATAGCAAATCAGATAGGTGTAGATAGGTGAGGGGATACAGTTGCACAGATTTTAGTTACACAATATGAGCTTCCAGTGAACCAATATTAGAGTTGGGTATTCTTGGAATATTTCCAAACACCAGTTCTGATAAATCATATTCATACTGTTCTCCAACATATTATATTATTATTATTATTATTATATCACTGAAAAAAGCAGATTTAGATATTTGTGAATGACAAAGACACAGACTGAAGGAGAAAGAGATACAAAAGAGGATGTGGATGAGGCAGTTGCCTGGCAGAGGTAGAGGGGGGCAAACGCAGCGGCGGTCCAAGCCCTTTCATTCTCACGAGAGTGCTGCTGGTTTAGATTTGGAAGCTGGGGCAAAGTGCCAGGGGCTCTTTTCACCGGGGATGAGCCACTAATCTGAGTTTGTGTCCCACTGATGGGGCTTCCTGACTAGTTGAGGATGTTGTCATCATTGGTTAATGTTGAACTTGCTCATGGGGGGGGTCACATGAGCTGCTGCCAAGCAGCCGCTGCAGGCGGGGGGGCGAAGAGGGGAGAGGGGAGACTGGTAATGTGCTAGTGATGTGATGGACAGAGGTGTGTGGCCTGGGCGCTGTCATTTTCTCAAAAGACCTCATTTATGTTGTACATAAACATAATTATTTTAATTTGATCTTTCTTTCAATATTTAATTTTTTCCTCATTGTTAGAGTTACATGAGAAGATCGATGCCACTCTCATTAAGGTAAATATGTAGCTGGAGCTGCATATCACAAAGGGAAACAGTCAAAATGCACCACAATTAATGTATTTGTCTAATCTATATCAATTTCCGTCCACACTTCAGAGGGCAAGAATATACGTCCTCTTGAATGTGTAAGTTCTTTCTTGAAAATAGTAATTTGACAAAATAATCTTAGCGAGGGCCACCTTCGTGCCTTTTCTGATGAAGACCATAAAATGTGCTGAAAGCTCTGAAAATTGTTAATACAAGGACCTTGTGTTAAGATTATTTTGTCAAATTGCTTCCTCTTGTTTCCACTATGTGCAACTAATAATAACAGTGCAATATGCAACAGAAGCTTTACTCTCTGCAGTCTTATACATTCCCCTCAAAATCTTTAGTTAACAACACCAGCTCCCACATATCCTGCAGTATTTACTTTCATGGTGGCAAGTGGTTTCTACATGAGGACACCATCCTACTCAAAAGCCACTGGTGGACGTTTGCAGCACAAACAGGTGATAAGTCTCCATCCACCTGCACTAGTAATAATAAATTAGCAAATGTGTGGAAGCTTCCCTCTTCCATTACAGCGCTCAGTGCCAAAATTAGAATACTTTGTGTAAATCTCCCCTACACAGCAGACTTGATATTAGCAAAGACTTGTGTTTATTTGAACAGTCATAGAGAACCAGGTGGCTGGGGTTTGCCACATCAGGTCAATTCAGATAGTCTGTTAAGTTGTCATTGAAAAGTGTAATAAACAGCACTTTCCTGTGCTTGTCTAAACAGCCTTGGATTCATTTATTGTCCTATGTGACAAATCCTACAAATCTGGCACCTCAATAGGCAAAAACAAACAGAAGAACAGTACTTTCAACACTGTTTGACCTAAGTCTGCTCCAGAGGAAGAGCGGCTACAGTAGAAGGGCTATATTTACTCTCCTGGTTCCAGCTGAGAGCTTTTTGAAAGGAACCAGCTCCTACACCACAGGAAAGGTGTCATGGTTTAGCAAGGTGTGGGCACAGCACATTCCTGGCATCGCATGCCAACCCGCTGGTGGAAGCCACCCTGCTACCGGCCCTCATGCGGCTGGTGAATGGAGGCTGTTGGATGGCAAAAGAGGAGCTCCAGGGATGGGTTCATGTTGAGGTAAACAGAAAGTGTGACTCACTGCTGGTCCAGACAAATGCCACCCGAGACCACAGACAGATAAGTCTGCCACACTGTCTGTCAGCCACAGATGATGTAACAGGAATCAGACCCCTCTCCCCACACCACTGCTACCACCACCACCACCACCCTTCTCTCCTCCACTCTGATGTGTTTGTCGTCTGCCCCTTTGCTGACAGCTTGGTATAGGCCAGGTTAGACCAGGCCAGAGCTCTCTATTCCCTCTCATCCGTGCCTTTTAGTCACCTCCCAGTCTAAACCAGCTGATTCCTGCTTGCCACTGTGATGCTAAAATAGTTGCATTATGTGATTGCCATCTGCCCAGCCAGACATGAGCTGTGTTCAATAAATTGCGTTCTTCTTTTCAGCATCCCAGACACCCTGCTTTAAGATGCAGATGTGAACTCAGCCTGATGTTTGTCACGCACCATTTTCTCTATTTAGGAAAGCCAAGTGAGGTGCACTGCAGCCCAGAGGCGTGCATGGCTTTGGTGTGGTTCAGCAGCACTCACATTACCTACATGTTTAACATTCATCAGTCAGGTATAGGGAGGAATGTGTTCACGGCAGTCTTGGCTCATTGCACCTCAGATATCACACCACCACCATGCCTACCAGAATAAACATTCAGCAGAAAGGGAAAACATGCTGCTGAAATTCCCATGGGAGAAAATGAAGGAGGAAAAACCTCTTTCTGTGGTTGTGGTGGTCGTGCTGACCTCATGGAGGACTTCATGGGATGATCACTGAAGGAAGAGGTCAGCTTGGTCATTTTATGGCACCTCATTATTGTGGGTGTATATTGATATAAATGAATGCATGGACGGATGTTCATTGCCTGCTTACCACCGGTTATATAGTGTAACTCATCCAGTTTTATTTTCCATGAGGGGTTTAACTGCATAACCTTTAAAATGGTCAGGCATGGTCCCTGACAGTAGATGAGACAGTGGCCACAATTACATTGGACAATATTGTTCCTTCTAAATGTAATCAGTTTCACAAAAGTGTTTACATGATTGCTAAATAAAATGATCAGATATGCTATCTGTTGATATAATTCACAGTAAGCAAACAGAGAAAACATGTCCGATATGCAGCAAATCTGTCATTGCACCATGGGCAAACTTATGAAAACTTTTGAAAAGCATGAACCTGCATCAGACACCTGGCACTTTTATTGGTTCATTGCAGGGCTTTTGTACTGATGCAAAGGTTTTACCACTTCTTTGTATAACAGAAAACAAGTTATCTGGTTATCTTCCTGAAAGTAGTAAACATCTCCTACCCAAAGATGGCTCCTCCATCTCCTCCAGAGAAAGATGCACCACTCAAGAAAGTGCAACAATAAAGGAGAGAATGATGTGCCTTTTCAAAGGGGCATGTTTAACTCTCAAGTGGGTAAGAATATGCTGAAAGAACATAGATGTTTACTAATTACAATAGAGTCAAAAGAGCATTTACGTGAGGATCTATTGGTGCGATTACTCTAGGAAAGTATGTTAGTTTGTGCACAAACACTGACTTCATTTCGTTTATTATTCTTTAATATATTTTTTCAACCCTCCATAAACATTTTTTTTTATAATTGCAACCCACTCAAATCCTTACACCCTATCAGCTCCTTTATGTCAGAAAAGAATTAAACAATCCCAACTCAAGGTCCGTATACTATTTTTTTCTGGAGCTTTCAACCGTATCACATAGTCATCATCAGAAAAGTGAATTCTGAGCAGTCTCCATCCACTGATGAAAACTGTGTGAAATATCTATGTATCTTGTGTTTATTTTATTGTTGGCACATATAATTGTCTATGTTATGAAAATGTGTTTATGTCCCTCACTGATAAATTTGGATTTTAGATGTTACTGTTCTTTTTTCCTTTTTTGGTGAGATGTCTTTATAAGCCATCTTGGTTTTTTTTTACATCTCACCAGCACAATCTATTTTGCTACCTTAATGCATTATGTTTTTGTGTCTTGTTGTTTGTGCAACTAAATAAATTAAATTAAAACTATACCGTTGAAAGCTCCAGAAAAAGGTAGTAAGTGGACCTTGAGTTATGACTGTCTTAGAGGAAGAGGTAATGAATAAGCCCTTTTGGGGCTTTTTTCCTCTCCCTGCACATTACTTTCCATTATTATCTTTTATTTCTTTACTCTAATTTAAACTTAAATAAATAAAAGTCAACACTGAAAACTCACATCTACGTGAGTCTCACGCCAGATTCCTCACCAGTGTGTATCCATGTCTCCGGGTGCTCATCGGTATTTTTTCCGCTCAAGCAACACACCAAAATGCACACGTCTTCGCGTTTCTGTATACGGGATTATGCCAACACTTGAGCATTGCAGTGAAAGTGTATGATAGGGGGGCTCAAAGCCGTGACAGCTGGCTGTATGTGGGCTACCATCACCAGCAGGGCCAGTAGGACGCAGCTCTCAACACCAGCCAGCAGATCTGCTGAGAGGGGTCCTGGAATTTACACACATAATTATCACTCTCTGCTCTATGGCTTTAAGAGGATCACTGTACGTATGTGTGTGTGTGTGTGTGTGTGTGTGTGTGTGTGTGTGTGTGTGTGTAAGCCATATGATGGTATGTGTAATTGTCTTTGTGGGGTTTTGGGAACAATGTCACATTCAATTGTTTCAGCATCACTCACCTCTTCCCTAATTCATATTTTGGTTCAAGCCTCCCTTCTGTTTGTTTTGACAATTCAGCGTGGGAAACACAAACATACAGTGAACTGCTACCTCTCTGTTTGTGTTTTTCAATCCTACATGAATCTTCTTGTATTCTGAAGTATCACTGACAGGTACTGTCTTGTGTGTTGCTCTAATACACCATTAATAAACTTGATGTGAGCTGTCTGTGAGGTGATCTCTAAGTTGCTTGCTCTAACACTAGGTGTCAGTGTCGGGTCTAGCTCTCACGGTGCCGGCAACAGACTTTCCATCTTCACTTTATTACTGACTTTGAAATTCTCTCACCGAGCGACTCATTAAATGAGACAGGATAATAGCTATAGATGCTCAGTTTCAAATTTCACTTTTGCAGATCTCGTTAGGAGAAAAATAGGCCAATGACATGGCAGTGTTATGACTATTCATTCCACCATATTGAAAGTCCCTCATACAACAAAGAACATGCAATAAAGGGTTATATATGTGCTTGGTAATAAAGTGTTTGAAGTTTGGTGTTTGCTGATTAATTCATCAATTAAGACTGTACTCTTCTCTGTCTCAAGTTTTATGAAACACCCTGTAAAAAGCCAAACACATCTTTAAAACAAAATTCCTCTATTAAAACTCATTTATAGATTAATACAACTGGTTCACATTCCTTTCAGAGTCCATAAACTAGAACCACATATCATGGCCTATTTGGTATTGTACTGTTAAAAGAAGTTAATCATTGAGCAGTGAAGTGCATGACCTGTTGAATGTGCTATTTTTAATAGCTCATGTAACACCCTGTTTCGTTCAATAGGCAAAGTTAGCACCTCGACCTCTCCCAGGTCCTCTCAATAAAGACCTCGGTGTGCTGATAAGGATTGAGGAGAACACACTCCATTACGTCTTCATTGCAGGGCAGATAGCAGAGGAAGATGGGTCTGCAGAATGTCAACATAATGGTGATCTGTGGAGCAACAGTATCCTGCACTAACAAGGGAGAATATGTCTGACCTTCCACATCTGACCGCCTTTACTTCCTTTCCTGTCTGATCTCTTCTTCCGTCACCCTATTTCATTACAGCCATCTCTTTCTTCACTTCTCTGTCCTCATACATTTTTGCAATCTTTAGCTTGGAATCACTGCGCAGTTGTTTTAGGCTCAGCAACTGCCGGTAGCTCAGCTTATGATGATTATGCATATTAGTTCATTCTGGATGACAAATTATTGTTCCTGGAACAAGGAAGAGGATTGGTGTTCCCGGTTTTAGAAACCAAACCAGCCTCAAGGCATTGTAGCCACCTCACAGCTATTAAATGTAGCACTTTCATTTGTATATGAAAGAGTGGAGGTTTGTTGTGTGTGTGTGTGTGTGTGTGTGTGTGTGTGTGCATGTAACTCCATAGGCTTAGCCACTCATATTTACTAAGAAGCACACTAAAAATTGCATGTATGTGTTTGCGTATACTTCAGCCAAACAGGAGCTGCCCAAGTTAAAAGGCACTGTTCAACATCCAGAGATTGTGCCCAATTCTTCCCGTACTGCTCCACCTTGAATGCTTCAGTGGACCCTTCGTGGTGCGTTGGTGCCTTGAGCATACCACTGTTGGCATCCAGGATGGTAGCAGCAGCCAACTGACAAGGCCTCTCTCTCTGCACCACTGGCACTGTACTGGAAACACAGGTGCTTGGTGGAGATGACAAAGCCATATCTTATTACTCCACTGAAAGGGGAAAAAAAACTTTATTCATAAGCATGAAATCTTGCTTTCCCCTTGTTATTTTTCACCTCAAGAATTCAGTGGATATGTGTTATAACTCTAGTTCAATGAAACCCTTAATTATTATTAATTGGGTATTCCACTGATTTTACATCACGACGAGTACTACTCTGTGAAAACAGTTCTATAATGGCTTTGGAGGAGTCTGCTGATGTCAGAAGGGGTTATTTTGGAGCATCCAGCACTTTTGGCACTTGACCATACTAGGGACTAAAAGTAAGGATATTTCTGCCTCTGCATCACTCAGTGCCTTTTGTAAATTAGACATTGACCAAACTATTCAATGAAATGAAATATCTTACCTTATCTTAGTGTGAGAGATAAAGAGACCCGGTGGTAGGTATATCTCTCACCGTGAGGTCATGTGGTTCAGCCGGCGTTCCATGGTGTTGCAGCAAGGTGTATGACGTCTGCTGAGGAGGCAGGCAAATGCTCCGTAGTCATGGCCACGAAGAAATGAACCCACATAAGCAGTGTTTGTTTTTGAAACACATGCGCACTTAAGCTAATGGCTAATCTCTTATCTGAAGAATCACAAGTATGTGTTCCAAGTTTAAAAAGAACGTGGGGATCCATGTGGAGTTGGGTGCCTATATGGAGTTGCATGCTTTGCGCGTCATAGAGGAAATTGCAAGATTATGCCTTAGGCCTGGCCAGTAGTAATTACTGAAGAAGTGGCCTATAATCTGTGGTTGTTCTGTGATGTGTGTGAGTATTACTGTGATTGTGTGGAGGCTGGAATGGCATTGTTGCACATATTTTTGTACTCTTCTATAAAGGTAGTTTGTGGCCAGTCACATATAATATGATATGCACTTCACACCTCTCCTTTAAGATAAACATAGTTTACATTTTACTACTCTTATAATGTGGCTGATTGCTAAATAAAATGATGTGCTGATAAAGTTTAATACAGTATATTTTGAGGCTTTTTAAGGACCTGATAATGTTTTTTGGTTTGTTTTGTTTTCAGACGGAAACTTATCATTGCAGAAATAACATACATTTTGACTATCATCCATCATCTAATGGAAGAGAAATGGCATCAACTTTTGAACAACACAGACTAGTAATTACAAACTTATACAAAATAAAATCTAGCTGTTTATAAGTAGCCCGGGGACAATAAAAGCCACTTTTTTAAAGTCTCACCTTTGATCTCACAAGATCACTGGCATATGTTTAATTAATCATCAGTTTTTCTTGGCTCTTTCTTTCTCTTGCTTTCGTCACCTTTCCCCTTGGCACTCGTTTCCACATCAGGATTAAAGGTTCTCTGAAATCATTAATGAATAAAAAGTTACATTTACCAGCCAATCATAATCTTTGTGTCATTAAGGTTTGATAAAAGCCCTTGTTTGGAGGAGAGCACCTGCTCTACCTGCCATCAGCTCCTCATGTGCTGCGTGCAGCTGCTGCCTTGGCTGGCCCATTGCTGGTTCAGTTCCAGGCCCTGAAGCCCTTTACCATCAACACTCACTCAGAGCTACCACATTAAGGTTGGTGACAAATGACCCCTGAGGTCATGGCTCATCATAACACCACATCATAACACCTCACAGCAGCTCATGACAGCTCAGAACATCTCGTTCCAGTCAGAGCTTTGATCCAACCACAAATGGAGGCAGAGCGTTTGATGCATCTGCTGGTGGCGCAATTAGGGATTTCCCGGACAGAGAGGTAAGGTCATTGGGTCAAAACAATGCTGAAATTACAGGGATGAGGATGAATACTTTTTGGATCTGACAGTGACACCTGTCTAATTGTAAGATGCAACCACAAGAACCCCCTGTCCCAAATATATAATGTCAGAAGATGCTGCATACGTACTTCTGTCAACAGATACCCCTAATATGTAAACACAGGAAAATAATCTCACACTGTAACTATAAAAAGAAAAATGAGCTACTACAGCCCAACATTATTACTAAGTCACTAAAGTCTTCTGATCAGGACTTTTTGGTTACTTTACTCAAGGCTTAAAACTAGAGACGTTGCCTTGGAGGTTGTGGCTCCTAAAGTTAACTCACTGTCACTTTTTCAAAAATTCAAACTAACACATAATTTGTTCAAATTAATTTGAATGCTACCCACGCATCCTAATTCTAAACTACATTGTAGAATTGAGGTTTCTGATTTGCTGTGCTCCTGCCACCTCACTGACACAACAAGCTAACGTTACTGTAAGGCAGTCGCATTTTACAAAGACAGCAAACAGCCTTACCTTTATCCACGATTTCTCCATGGTGTTGACTCCAAAATGTGTGTACATATAACTTCTCAGGTGGTTTGTTGTCATGATAATTTGTTAAGCACAGTTCGCTAGTTTTCTCGATTTCGCGTTAGCTAAAAGACCAATAGCCTAGCTTACCGATACAGCAGCAGGGCCTCCCCTCTCTGGAGTACAAGGCACAGCCTGCTGAGCTTATACCATGAATTTAGATTTTGAACAGATAATAGCAGGTCAAATATTTAATTTTCTCCTGTGTTTGTACGGTCATTTGATTTGGAATGAACAGTAATAACCCTAGGACTCACTCTCTTTGGGCCTCTGATCCGTAGACACCTTTACAGACACTCAAGACCCACCGGTTTAAACTGGCCTGTTAAGTTTTTTTGCATTTATGTGGTCTGTCTGAATTTTATGTCTGTGGTTGTTTGCTTGTATTGTAAAACACTTTGTGACATCTGCTCCACAGGGGCACGATAAATAAACGTTACTTACCGGTACTTACTGTTCACATAGGGTAAACCAAGGTTAGCTTTTCCTGATACTGTGTTACTTTTACCCATAAATATTCCCAGTTTGTATGTCATCTACTTTATGGTCCCTGTTTAATTACTTATTGTTCGATGTGGAAACTGAATAGCTGCAGTGTTTGCGCCATGGAATGGAGAGGAGAGGAAAGGAGTGATACAAGAGAAGAGAGGGGAGTGTTCTGTTTGCTCGTACTTTCAAAAGACCTTCTCCGTCTGTCTTTAGCCTGTCCTGTGTTTCCCTTCCCTTGGTGCTGATTTATGGGCTTGTCTGTTGCTAGGATACGGACATGCACAGTGGTTCTTCATCACTCTGAGTGGACGAGATACACTGCCAGAACCTGGTCTGGACTCAGAGCCAAACACTAATGCGAACCCCAAATAACCTGCTGTAACTGAAACCTAACCTGCCAGTCTAAGAAAACACAAGCATTAGCCAGTGTGAGTGCAGCATGTCAAAGTCGGCACAAATTAGATCAATAACCTGATCAAATAACAATCACCAGCCAGTGGACTATTGTTGAGTGACCGAAGTTTACATCTTCAGCAGACTGAGAAGTAGACTACTACTACTGCCCTCTTGCAACGCTACCTATCCGCTAACACGCAGGCTAATTACCGCATAATGACTTAATGAGAGCTGCGGGTTTGACTCAGCAGGAAACAACTGTTCTGTTTTACATCCAGTAGCATGCTCCTGCAGCATGACTCACCCCCGCTTGGCCCAGTGCTTGGCTCCATGCACGCTGGGAGACAGTGCACAGGCCTGCCTGCCTGTCTGACTGTCTGACTGCCTGATTGACACAGAGTGGGATGAAGGGGGCGTGTGGTTTAAGAGAAAAGGTGGAATTAAGGGTGAGATAAAGTACAGTTGTTATTGAGATTTGAAGGGGAATGAGGGCTTTAGATAAGGAGCAGGCAACTGTAAGGTTACTTTCAAATGCGTTTTAAATCTCGCTGGAGATAAGTTTTAACCAAGTGTGTGTTGACAAAGGTTTAACTTCATGTGAATACTATGATAAGAGCATACTCTGCTTCACAATATTCTTGTGAATCATACAATTTTGACTAAAGTATGACACAAAGCATTCTCTTTATTTTTAATGGCACGTTAATACAGGTAAACCCGCAGGCAATTTTTGGTACAGCCACAAGGTATGTAAAATTATCTACTTGTGATGTTATTTTTAAAAACAGGCAAAAGAAAAAAAATTAAATCCACACTTATGTGGTGCTATTGTATGCTCTACAGTTGAATGGTTTAAGTCAGCATTGTTTCATTGACATAATTATCTTGGTGAGCCACATTATTCACTGTATAATTAACAAGGTTTAATCAATGAAATGTGATTGACTTCACTATTAAGAATTTCTTCATCAAGACTAAGACTAATTTTTAAAAGTCTCTGGAATCAACACTGTTCACCACAAAAAGAAAACATCCTATCGGTCCACCTCCTGGCAGAAAAAGGACCGGGTCAGGCAATGTTTAACCTCTGAGATTCTATAATCCTTCCTTAATGCTGGCTCACTCTTCCACTTAAATGGTCTGCATGTCTGACGCTAAGCTGACAAGATGGAGGTATTGACATGGATCAGGCAATAAAGGGCTGCGGGCTCCAGTTTGTAATTCCCTCTGAGGCCAGTTGGCTTATGCAAATAGTAGACCACCCGTTACCACTGAAGAAGGATTAGAACCCCACTGTAATGAGTCTGCAGTCACTCTGAATGGCAAATTTGGTAGAATGAAAGTGTGAATAAAAATAATTTTCATTGTCGAATACAATAAATGGTCTAATACAGTTTACCAGTATTTCTAAACATGTGACAACACGCTCTCAGTTTGATATTCTGTTAGTTACCAATTTTATATTATTTCTGCAGACAGCAGCACACTCAGTCACCTGCGTTGGTACAATGGCTATTCAAAACCATGACAGATTGTGAGTCGCTTAAAGAGCCAACATACAGTGAGCAGTTAGGGTTATCGGCTCCAAAAAGTAGGAAATCATCAATCATATGAGATGAGATGAACATGCTAAGAAACTGGAATGATGTCAAGTTGCACATAAACTGAATGGTGCCAGATATACAGTAATTTGAATGATAGAGATGTCTGACCCCACAGCAGCAATATCTATGTTTAACTGCAAAATGACGTGAATTAATTTTAGATTTAAAAAGTTAAGTACAATGCGATGAAAGAGAGAAAAAATGACATGCTAGTAGGCTCTTATTATGTCAAGATTTGCCTATAAAGCCACAAAAAAGTTAATTTTACTGCATTTTTCATAAAAAAACAAAGAACTCATCATATGCATCTACCATTCAAAGAGACATTCTAGTAATGCAGTACTTTCACTGACAGAGTATAATTGACGCAATTGTAAGCCAACCTACAGCACTAACTCCTCAGTTGTAAGCCATAAGAGGAAGCTATACTGTAACAATATAGATCCATCAGCAGATTGTGGAAATGACTGATGAGAGCTCCAGTGTGTGTCCCAGGCAGGAGTGTTGTTGGAATGGATGGCAGTGAGGCGCATCCACTCTCACTGGATGAGAAGGAGGCACACCTGCAGTCGTGCCATATTTCTCTCTCATCACATCCACTGAGTGTCATTCACAAGGACAAACACACTCTTCTTACACACTCAGATGCTGGATGTGTGTGTATGTTAATCAATGCACATGTAGCCACAGGTTCACTAAAAATTTGGTTTTCTTTTGGCGTTCTGCTCTTGTGAGTTTGCTTCATAGAATAGCAATCCGTACAATCTTAAATATTTGCCAAAATGAAGTAGTTTTTTTTTAAATTATTATTATCATTTTGTGATCTGACAAAAGTTAGCCACTGAGACTCTTTGCCTCAGTCACTCTTTTTTGTTTCCTTGTGATAACCTTCTCCTTATTTTAGTATCTTTACCCTTACCTGTTAGCTTCGGAATATATTTTTTTCAGTTTTGTTGATCCCATTTTGCTCCTGGATCCAATTTGTAAATTATAAATCAAACCTCTGGTGGCTGAAAAGACATTTTCTGTAAAAAGGAGAGATAGGTTCATTTACATTAATATAGGCTCTATGGATAGGTATAATTTGAGATATAATTTCTTACAATTGCTTTTGTTTCTTTCTATCTTTTACTATATAAAGTGTGTTGTAACTGTTTTTTGTACAGTACTGTGTAGTAAAATAATTGCCTGCATTACTGATAACAAAAATACACAATTTGGCTGGCATATCCTCATATTTTACCTGATAGAGGTTGTTCATGAATCAAAAATTGATAATATGGTCTGGCACTGATTCTGTGGGAAAAACAGCTCAGTTTAAGGTCTCAGACATTAAAGCGTCAGACCACACAGTCCACTCTGACCTGCTTTGATTAATGACTCAGCACTGTGACCGGAACATTAGGACACTGTGACAAATAGCCAGATCTAAAAGGTTTTGGACAGTTAAGTGTACACTTAGTGGCATGGTTAATGAGATATGCACTGTAGGTTTGGAGGTGGTTGAGTGTATGTGTATATATATGTGTGTGCGTGTGTGTGTGTGAATTTATTTTGGCTCCATGGATATGTTGTAATCAATTAGGAGACATTAGGCTGCAGAGTGAACTGATGCCAACAGAGTATTTCTGTCCAGCTCGTTCAATTAGAGCTAAATGTGTTGAACTCTGAGTTTGAGCTGGGCCAGACAGATGCGAGAGGTGTCCTTGTAATTTTTGCTCTTTAATGTTTCAATTGGCAGACTCTGTGAGGATGTTTTTATAGCGGGTTCATTCACAGAGCATTGGGTTACGCTTTCCTCCAAACAGTGGGGGGAAAAAGACTTGCACGCCATTTTATTTGTGTTTGCTTATGCCTTGGCTTCTTGTGAGGTGCATTTTATGATGTTGGGTGAATTCATGTTATTTGTCATGCCTGCGGTCGAGCCCGTGAGCTCAACATGCACTCTGTATTTTGTTTTGAACATATGATTAGCAAATAAGCAAATGTTATGCTCTTGGCAAACAAAAAGGCAATATTTTGCTTTCTGAGAAGGCAGATTTATTTCAGGAAAAAAAAATATGGTGAAGCTGAATTTCAGGAAATAAAAAGACAAAAGACGACCTAACCACCTGCTCTTAATTTTTACTGGAATACGATCAAAACATGGTTAGCTAATCAGGGACAGATGATCTTAATGTGCAATCTGTATTTTGTTAAAAAGTAGAACTTAAAATGTACTTATGCACTTCTTAAGAGACCAGTGAAGCCTTTCAACTGTAACAACCAAACATGTTGTGAATTAGTGCCCGAATGCCAAATTGAACCACAAGCCAGTCCAGTGTTGACCTTTGAACTTGACTGTACCCACCAGCTTGATGTTGGCACTCCCTTTTCTTCTGTGCTGTGCTGCGTGTGTCTATGTGTGTACGTGTGTGTGTGCACTCTGGTGGGTGTTCATTCATCTTCCTGTGGTTTCTGTGAGGATATTGGAGGCTGTCATGCAGACATGCATGGGAAAGGTTTGTCGTGGCCTTGTGCGTTTGGCAATACACGGTTAGGCTGTTTTTATTTGGGTTTGCTAAGTCGCAGGACAGAGTTCATGGACCTGCAGCCAGCATTTAATTGGTAAACACAATCGTGTTTTCAAAAACAGATTTTATGGCTGTCACTGGGACTGTAAGGAAAACGAGATGGAAAGATGTATTTATTCGCACATTAGCTGTCACGGCATATTTTGCGCTCGCTATAAATGTGCCAGCGGTTGTAAAGGAACTCATAAATGATATTAACTATGTATAAACAATTTTGATTAGTTACTCATGCTTTAAATGAGCTTTTATTTGGATTTGTACTCTTTGATCAAGATGGTTTTGAAACCTCCAACTCAGTTCTACACACACACACACACACACACACACACACACACACGTTGATATCTGTATGGAAATGTTGTCCACGCTTAAGTACACATACAATTTTGCTCCACTCCTGCCAGGTGTTTGAAGCTCCTTCAGCACTCTTGTAATGTTTAACTAGATGTTGTGAGGGTGGTCATGAGGAGGCACAAATTCATGAGCTGGGAAACACACACGCATTGACATACTCACATGCATGCTGGATGATACTCGCACTCGTATAACATGCACACACACTCCTTAGTCTAACAGCCCTGAGGGATTAGTAATGGTTTCTTGGCAAGGAGCCTGGTTTCTAGCACCACTCATCGTTGGGATCCCATATCGAGGGGATTTTCACTTCACCTCACAGTGTTTTTCTTGCACTAAACTCATATGTTTTCATCTTGACAGCACATGTTAAAAGAAGAGTGATCATTGTAATCATGGTAAAACATAAGAAGAGTTCAAGAGGGGACCACATGTTTGTCTAGTTGCGGTTATAAATTGTGTGTCCTGTATTTCGAATGTGTGCGTCCATGCTGCTTTCACAACAGATCCACTAATGGTTTTATAGCCACCAGTCGCCATGGCAGCGCTGGAAGCCAAAAGAAGTGCACGCTGGGAGGACAATATGAGTGTGTTGAGTGTCTTCAGGATTAGGACCACAGGGCTATTTTTCATTTCACCTTTGGGCCACCGAACAAGAGAGTAATGGGGAGCATTGCCTCTCCCAGCATCTAATCTCCCTTCGGCACTTGAGGCCAAGCAGCAGAGTGGGAGGATAGTGTGTGTGTGGGTCTGGGCATGAGTGAGTGTGTGTGTGTGTATTTGTATGAGAGTGAGTAAGGACCAGATGATGCATGCTAACAAGTGCAGCCACGGAATATTAATCACAGAGTCCTTAGTCTCACCAGTGCTTTGGCTGAGGAGAGTATCAGCATTCATGACATGTCTACACTTGAACAGCAACACATAACCTGCTACTCATTTCATTAGTTTGTATGTTTGCGAGCTGAGAAATACTATTCCAAGAAAGATTTTCTTGGGGATTTATTTTCTTAAAGGGAAATTCCAGTATTTGTCAACCTGGACCTAATTTCTCATATGTGTGTCCATTATGACTATTGGTAAAAGTTCCCACCTCCATTTGGGAAACGTGGACTCGGCAAGAATAACATTGACTGGGGCAAGGAGTTTAAGCCCCCCGGGAATCCCTCTCACTCTTGTAGTGAACTGCATAGCATAGTGGTTCCACTTCTGGGTCAATTTGCCAGCTGATTAATCTGCCGTGTTTGTGCGCACACTGGTTTCTTTACATTAGTGTGGGGAAGTTGATTGCCTTCAATGTAGCTTGTGTGCATTTAGATAAGTAGGAGCAAACGTTAGAAGATGGTTCATGTCTGCTGGTTTCCAAAGTTCACTGTACAAAAGGGAGACACCAGTTTTGGGTAATTGGTCTACAACTTCTAGGCAGTTTTTTTACAGCAGTTACAGGAATGTTTTATGTTTTTGGATGTAGGATGCTTGCAACTCTCTTGACATTGGTCTTGTCAGAGTCTGCATTTCCCAAATCTCTGCAACAGTGGTTCTCAACCTGGGGATCGAGACTAAAGGGTGGATACCCAACAGGTCAGACAGGGTTCGGACAAAAATTTAGAAATTATGTTCAGGAACGGGTCGGGTTCGGTCACGTCATACTTGAAATTAAGCTTCCTGTTCAGTGCTGGGGTTTGTTATTTACGTGACAACACATGAATGCAACACACAGGCAGTAAATATTCATGTAGCCTAGCTAAATTGAGGACGTCAAACAAAATATGTCATCGGGGAAGTTAAAAAAAACTACTGAAAACCATGCAGGGAAATCAGCGGTATGAAGGCGTTTCGAATTTGCGTCGGAGATCGGACAGAAATATGTGGCCTGAGCTGCAGTCTAATCTGGCCTCCCAAAGGAGTCAAGAGACGCATTTGAGGTCACAAAATGATTAACAGGATAGGAGAAATTTTTTTAATTCCTTTTTTAATAATAAATCCTGCATGGGTTTACTGTTTCAGGCTTCAAAATAGTATTCAAATTAAACAAATTGACAATTTGACAAAGGAAAATCACCTTTTTTTTTTAACTGCTCATAACTCAGACATAATAAACCTTGACAAGGGGGGCCAAAACAGTTGCCATCTAGTCATCAAACAAAAATACTGAGTAAAATGTTATTATGGCCAATAGTCAGAATGGACAAAAATATCAGTTCAACACCCAGGTTGACAAATACCAAAGTTTCCCTCAGTTTTCTAAATGGATCTTTACTGCAGCTAGAAACATCTTCCATCGTGGCTATTATTCTCCTCACCTGTCATACAGCCTAATAACAGAAATGTGCACGTTGTCGGCACCTTCTGCACATATTCTTTCTTATCAACTTTCTCATTATGGCTGTTACATAAAAACACTAAAGAAATATCTACGGTGGACAAGGCTGTTGTGTCACCGTTAAAAGCAGATATGGATGTCAGTGCTGACGTCTTCAGGTACATACAGTATTGCACCAACCCGCCCCAAGGGAGGAAGACTTATGAGACTCAGCTACCACTTTCTAGTGTGTTTTCTCCAGCCAGGCGGAGTGAGTGGTTACCTGGGAGAGAGAAGAGCAGAGCACACAAACACATACAAATACACCTGCATGCACACACTCACACACACACACACCACACACACACACATACACAAACACGACCATGCTCATCGTGTTTAATGGTTTCTGTGGAAAGCTGCCAAACTCACTGAAAATCTTTCTCTTCTTCTCCTCCTTATTCCCTCCATCCCTCCCACCTTCTAGTCTCTTTCCCTCTCCCCTCTGACCATCTCTCTCATCCCTCTTTCGAACAGCACATGCTCTTAATCCCACCCCCTCAACAATTTACCACTACTGTCCTTATGAAAGAAACAACCCAACATAGAGAAAAGAGAGACATGAGATGTCTCTGAAGTAACAATCTGTCATAATACATGGTGTGCCACACACAGAACAGGCCTGGAGACACAGTACCATCATCTTCCCCATTGCCTAAAAGCACTTCAAGAAGACCTCCATTTTGTTATTTGGAATTTTTCATTTCTGATTCTAACACAGAGGCCGTGACTAAGGTTATTGCAATGGGGGGGGGGCTGGTCAGGAATGTGGGGGAGCGTCTTCAAATTGATAGAAGTTTGTCTTTGGCCATTCTGCCCACGCATCGGATGGATTTCTACTTTACTGTGCTACATTCTCTTTTCTGCAAAGTGATGTTTTAAGATGCAGAAGATAACATACAGAGATGTGTTTGGTGGGTGAGACTGATGTCATCGCGATGCCTTTAATGGGCTGTTTCAACACACTGATAATCGCCTCCAATGGTGCAGATTAGTGCATAAAGCATTAGTATATGTAGTAGAATATCAGTATGTTAGATTCTAAATCTAATGGCTAATGGGTAGGCTGGGTGTGTTTGAGAAACCTGATAGATGAAACAGGAGTCCAAGGTTCTGAGTGACTTCTGAGAAGTATTTGCATGAGAATTAGTATCAGTGCATACAGCTTTACTCCTTTCATGCCTTGGTCAGTGGTTTAACACAATAGGACAAAGTAGCCCAGAAGCAATTGCACCAGATTTGCACATAATGATTCATTACGTGTGAACTGCTGTATCACGGAACACGAAACAGGCCCATGATGCGGTGAGAAAAGCTTTCGCAAAAAGTAATAATGGTGGATGGGTGTGGGTGTGTGCAGGAGACCGGAGTTTGTGTCCAGTCACAGACCTGCAATTAATGTTGGCCTTCCCTAACTTTAAGTGTTTTGGTTACCTAACCTTAACCATACCTTAACCATAAGTTACTTGCCATAACCGTGATCTTTCCCTAACCATAACCATATCATAGTTGCCACGAGCAGATAGCGAGAAAGCAAGAATAAAACCTTGTTCTTGAACATAAGAATCAAAATGGCTGAATTGTCCAATATCAGTATTCTTGTGTGGCAGTAGGGTTGAAATGATGGCAGATTCCAATCTTTTCTTATCATTTTTTTGTTGTTGAGCCACTTTTTTGGGTCATTGATTGGGCTTTGCTCAGAGGCTCAAACCCAAAGCACTCACCAGTCACCTTTGATTAGCAAACAGAGCAGCTCAAGGCAGAAGACTTACTAGAGTGGTGTGCATGTGTTGCTGGTGACTGAGTTCAGTTATTTCACTGGAGCAGCTCAGGACTGGTCTTACTGGAGTCAATTTTGATGATTGTTTTTTTTTTTTGTAGATTTCAACCACAAATGTCAAATCAAAGACTATCGCCGTCCTTGTGTGCACACAATGAGAAGATCACAAGGAAGCATTTTGGTGCAAGTCAACACAGATTATTTTTCAGCTTCAACTGTCACTCATGATGCTTTGGACACGATGTAACTCGTTGACAAAGCTAATGCTAACGAAAGTTCAGTTGTGTGACACTACATTGGTGACTGAGAACAGCAGTGTTTCAGATGACAGGCACCATTATTCCATCCTCGGTGTGCACTTGCAAACACCCCATCCCTAACAATCAAGGCTTGTGTTTCTTGATTTGCATTGTAGTCGAAAATGAGAAGCCCTTGACATGCAGCAGGTTTTTCTTTCGTGGAGATCAATGAAGTGAATGAGTGGATGACGCAGGATAAACCGAATCAGATGTATGTGGTTTTGATCAGGAAGCTGAAGGAGAGCGACATCGAATACTTCCTCTCCCCATTGTAATACATGGATCTCGCCTTTCACAATACATTATGCCCAGACACAAAGGAAAAACAGGCCATATAATAGATCCTTTGATAGCATTATTAAGAAAAAATGGCATTGTTGTTTCACTGCTGCAACACATCTGTCTACATCCCTTCTCCTCCAGATGTTTCTTGTTTTAGACTGCATGGAGTTCCTACATCAGTCAACATTTTTGACCATAAAAATGACTTTTTGATCTTGAGTCTTTGGTCTGCATCATGCAATGCCTGATAATGAATTTCATATTATACCATACCAATTGTCCTGACTGAGGCTTGTAAATACCTTTCACTTCAATCAGTATTATAATTTGTCATTCAGCAGCAGTGTTAATTTTGACATCCGTATTTGGATTTTGTCTAGACTTATTCTTTTGCCACAGTGTGACATCCGGTCCTGTTTCAGGTATTTAATTTAGATTTAGTCAAGTTGGTGTTTGGTTGACTAAGCTCTGGTCATATTACATAATTCAGTTATTGTGTTGATTACACATTTTTGAACTCCAGTTCTATCTTTTAACCAGTTTATTACAACACACTCAATCATCAGGCAAAATACATTTTAATGCCCATTTCTTTAATCAGTTAAGTCAGTACTTAACATGTACTTGCAAAGATATTAACCAGTGACCCCTTTACTGTCATAATATCAATACACAAATGTCTGGTGTTCTGCCTCTGAGCATCTTGCAAAAGTGGTAGTTATCAACAGCAAACCAATATCACAAATCTCTCTAATAACTTTCTAAAGTACATGTGCAGCCCCTCATTTGGTCATGGGTATTGTTCTTTTGTTGTTGTTTGTGTTGCTAATTTTTGTTCATTTGCTTTAAAAAATATATTTTTGTACTGCATATTTTCATTGACTGCATTTTAGTGTGACTGTGTAACTGGATCCTGAATTCCTGGATAGTTTATCATGGAGGAACCCAAACAACAAACTCTCTCAATATATCTTCTGTCATCAGTCACAGTGGCCCTCTGTATGGTATGATTATTTACTTCTCCCATCCAATTGAGGGAGAGTCTACAACTTTCCATGCCGAGGTGCATCTGCGCTCAGGAGGCAAACTGCAGGTTGGGTTAAATGGGGGGACAGCTGGAGAATGTGTCCTTGGCCAGGTTATGGGTTTCCCCGCCCTCACCAACCTGTCTGGAGTGGACACTTCTTCACCTCCGCCCCCCTGCTTCACAGAGCCCCAGGGCTCCCAACAACACATAGGATTAATCCATATAATAAAGCGGGTGGCTCAATGGGTTTTGTAGAGAGCAGAAAGGAGGTAATGCTCTGTGTTTTCTAAATGGGGGAGCAGAGGGCCTTTCAGAGGGAAAACATGCTGATTACTGTATTGTAAAATGGCTTTTGATTCCCCCTGCCTGCTTTAATCCCCGGGACACAACAGTGGCCCTGTCTCCCACCAATGGCAATTGAGCCTCTAAGGAGACTTGTATTACCAGCAAGCGGGGTTTAATTGTGAACTCGATCAGTTATTAAAGAAGCCAGGGCCTCTTTCTTCCTAGACTGTGGTTCACAGTTTGTTGTTTGCAATGCATAGGCCAGGGATGAATACAGGCTCCCCACTATAGAGTTCTTTCTTTTCCCTCCTCCCTCTAAGTTTTTCCTCCTCTTCTCCTACTGGCTTCCAGGGAACGCAATTAAAGTGGGGAATTTTATGGGAGGATGGAGCAGAGGTGGGGAGTGGGAGGGGGAGCAGGCCAGCAAGGCTATTATCCGTCCCGTAGGGTTGAATGGCTGGCCCCCCTCAGCGAACACAAAAGGAGTGGTCACAGCCGAACTGGAGAGCGGCCCCATCTGAAGAATGGTGGCCATCAGCAGTGGCTGGTCCCTGCTGGCTTTACGTCTAAGGATGTTCACACTGCAAAAACGTTTGGTCTCAATAATGACAAATATCTTTATCCTTAAACACGTATTAAAAGACGTATTAGAAAGGTCACTTGAGTTTTTATAGATGGGATCACCAGATTTGATTATCACTATTCTGGAAGAGTTGGCAAATGTCTGCAGGTAATCAGTTAATCGTTCAAGTCAATTATCAAGCTTTTAATAATTTTATATCATTGTAAAATGAATATGTTTGAGTCTTGGACAATTGGTGAGACAACAGGAATATTGTTGGTCATTTTTCACTATTTTTCACACTGATATAGACTAAATGAGTGATTCCCAACCGGGGGGTTAGGACCCCCCAATGGGTCCCAAGGTAATACTAAGGGTCCAAAAATTTGTTAAAGACATAGGAAAGGAAAAAAAAGCATCTGTTGCACAAAATTATGCTTTCTATCTTTTCTTCTTGTAAATTAACAGTTATTTTCACCTGTTTATGCCCATAAAAAGCCTGCAGATTAAACAATATATGAGGAAAAAACTCATGTCCACACACTAAGGCCATTACCTGTGAAAAGGGGTCACAAGCACACACAGTATTGCTTCATTTTAAGGGGTCACGAGCCAAAAAACTTGGGAACCATAATATGAAAAGTAATAGAAATATTAATCGCTAATGAAAACAATAAAGTAATTAGTTGCAGCCCTAGCAGAATTCTAAATCATGTTAAGAGTAAGAACTTCAATAAGTGGTGATCAAAAGAGTGAGGCTGTCCACACCAGAAAAACAACAACATTGGTCATGTTTAAATGCTTAAAATGAACTGTTTACTGTACCTTTTGTGGTCATGTGAATTCTGAATTCTGTCCGCAAAGGCAGATGTAGTGTGATGTGACATTGTTATAAAACTTCAAAAACATCTTGTGGAGGTAGTCAGGGTGCATATGACTTTGACATGGGAGACTGTCTCCTACCTGTCTTCTTCTTCTCCTAATCATAATCAAGAAGCTTTGATTGCTAAACCTAACCAAAGATTTTGTGGTAGCAGATCAGAAAATTCATATCAGTCAGTTGAACAAATTTTGTAATGAACGGGAATGATGTCATTGTGAGAATAGAGGCACTCATAAGCGTTGTTTTGCAAGGCAAAGACAAATGACCTGTTTTGTCATTTAATTTGGAGGACTTGTTGAAAATAGTACAAAAGGAATATAACAAAACATGTTCACACTTTATGCACCCACTAATGTAACAGCACAGGTGGGTACAACACTGCTCATGAGTGTAATTTCTTAGCTCCTGTTCCCTATTAGTGGGTGAACAAGCCAACACTTGGTGAGTTCTGCTAAACAATGATAGAAAGAATGTTTCAACATCAAAAAAGGATGAAAAAGGGATGTTGCCATGAACTCTTGGCAGCCACTAACTATGCCTGTGGTTTCCTTTCTGACATAAATCCAAAACGTCAGAAGGAGTACACTTAACAAAACGTTGGCACATCTAACATCATGTTCAGCACAGATATGACACTGTTTAGACAACAAAGCAGTGAAAGTGACACAAAATCCATTCCATATACCACAACAAGTTTCTATGGGGACAAGGAGGGCAACATTTGGCTCGATTTGATGTTTTCTACACCTTCTGCAACATTTCAGACAGATCTCTAACAGAACACCCGTCCAGCACTCCATTTTACCTCAGCATTCCTTGCCATCCATCCGCCTAGTTCTCCATCACCGGACAATGGTGAATTGAGGACACCCTGGGCAGGCCAGCCTCTGTGGGGCCTGTGAGCTGTGTGCCAGTATGGGTAAATAGAGGCTCTTTAATATCCGCCAGGGGGCCGAGGGGTGGGAGTGGGGTCAGGGTATGGAGCTCACTGAACTGGCAGCCATGCAGCCCATTGTTGCTGTTTGTTAACAGGTGTGTGTGTTTAAATGGGAGTCTTTCAGTGGAGCTGCTACACGAGCCCATGGGGCCCGAGCACCTCTCACCCCCTCACAATGTTCTCATCAATGACAGCTTTTCAGCAGCCTGGGGAAAAGGAGGAGGAGGAGGTGGAAAGGAGGATGATGAGGCTGGCTGAGAGATTAGAAGTGAGAGGACAGACTGCACTACAGTACACAGTATGTGAGCAGGTACATTACAGTCAGAGAGACTGAATTTCAAGTTGTATGGGAGAGATGGAAATACACAGATGAATACAGCCCCATGCACACAAGTACACATCTATTTGCATGTACATAATGCGCACACTCAATCCATTGAAGGAATGGTTCAACATTTTGGGAAATACATTTATCTTCTCTCTTTCAGACTGAGATCAACCTCACATCTGTGTTTTAAGTACGGAGCTGGAGTCAGGACGTGTTTAGCCTAACTTAGCATAAAGACTGGAAGCAGGGGGAAACAGCTAGCTGGGCTCTGTCCAAAGTCAAAAAATGCACCTACCTCTAAAACTTACTAATTAACACCTTATATTTTGTGTGGTGTTTTGTGTAAATAAACTGAAATGAAAAAACAACTACAATTTGTGGTTTCTTTTTTTTGTGGTTGACTTTCCTTTTGTGACATTGAGGCTGCCAGGTAACGACATAGTAAATTCCCCAGTGTAAAATAAGCAGTATCAAAGTACATTGACTCTTTCAGAGCTATTACAGCAACAGATTGAGTAGGAACAAACCAACCTGAGTAGAGGCATGTAACGGTGAGGGGCAGCATGATATAAATGTCAGTACCAGTCAAGTGTAAAACAACAAAGCCACTTCCGCCGGTTTTTATCACCTCTTCTATTGTTTTTATATATCATTTTATACGTCACCCCAGCATGAAAAAGGGTTGTTTTTTTTTCACATTGAATTAATATTAATCTCATCTCACTCTCAGAAAGAAATAGAAGACGAAGCATATTTCCCAAAAGGTTAAACTATTCCTTTAAACTCTGCTTATTCACAAAGGATTTCATCTTTACATTACTCTTCTGTTGACACTTTGCAAAACTGTTTTGCAGTCAGCCAGCCATCACATTTTCCTTCCCATGTCACCCCTGCCTGTGACACACCGAGGCCCATGAAAAAAAGGTCAAGTCTTACGCATTTTCACCACGCGCGTATCAGGAAAAATCGTTACCCTGTGGCTGTGGAGGTTTAAAAACAGAGGGCAGTGAGTCTCCCCCGCTATATTGGGCTGTGTGTTGAGGATTGCTGTACTGAGAGAGAGAGCGAGACAGACAGAAGGAAAGGGAGAGGGAAAGCTGTGTGAACGATAACCTCGCCACACTGCTCCATGGAACCCTGCCCTGTTAATAGTTTCCACCATGGGCGAGTGAGGAGGAGACCGAGAGAAAAAGGAGGGAAAGGAGGAGGAGAGGAGGGAGAGGGGGAGCAGTGGAAGATGCTTCCTGTGTGGCTGGATGGGTGCTGGCCGCACCGCGGAGAAGGAAGCAGCCTTGGGCACTGTGGAAGAAGTGATGAAAGATGCACTTTCCTGCTCATGCAAATAAAAACTGGTTTATTGTCTCGTCAACATGCTGCAGCTATATGCCTTCATTGGATATTATGGTTATAGTTTCTTAAAGAAAGCATGCTGCATAAACATGTAGATGAAACAGTTCTGCACAGGGACGAAAGTTAATTTTTAATTGCCTTATAGTCTTTGAAGCTTAGAATTCAGGCCAACAATTTGAACTACTGTTTGTTTTTTCTTCATCTTAGATTGGATCAAGCCTGGTCTACTTTGGCCTGGTTTGGCCTGGCCTGTGGTCTGAGCAGACCTGATTGGTTTCCAGGCTCTGTTTCTCACCACGCGTCAATAAAGGATTAGTCTTTCAACATGGCCAAAGCAAAGGTCCAATCCTGCCTTAAAGTAGAACAACTGAGCAAATAAATCCACAAATATATACAGTGTTAGATGCTCAGATGTCTCAACAGATTAGAAATAGATGACAGATTATTTTGTTGAGTCTGGATATTGTGCTTTTGTTTCCAGCTTTGAGTTCTAATTGTGTTTGAATGATATTTGTTCCTTGTGTGTGTTTTCTCATATGATTTCATGAATGTTATGCCTTCAACATCTGCATGCTTTCTTTGTTTCTCTCAAAGTTCATTTGAGGTATATGATTGCCCTGTATTGGCTTTGACTATAATTGTACAAATGCATTAGATTAGATTAGATCAGAACAAATTAGTAGTAGAGTTGATTTTCATATTAATTGCTCTAAACTCATCATATCGTCCTGTGACACAATACATGTGAAACAAAGAACCTAAATACAAAAGTACTGCGGCCCATGTAATCCAAAGTGAAGCGATCCACCCTCTTTCCTCAACTCTCCCACCGCACACTTGTGAATCATGGAGCCAGGCGCTCGTGTCCTCAGGTGGTGAGATATGATTTTGGAGCCCACGAGAGAAAAACAAACTTCTGAGGCCTGTACCGCCCAAGCCACCACAGGCCTTGGCAGTGTCAGGCCTCAGTGGTATAACAGTAGTATGTAGTAAAAGGCAGCATTACATGCATTACAGATTATACATGTCGGGATGGCCCTGCTGATACGGCGGGTTGAGAAAGCCGTCCGCTCTGTCCCTCGGGGAGATCCTGACCCCAGGCGAAAATGAAGCGTAGCGGTGTTTTCCTCTATAGGGGAGAGCAGCCGTGACATGTTAAGCACTTCAACCAAAATAGAGAAGAGTATATTTAGGGTGAGTCAACATGTCCAGAAAACAGTCCCCCATGCATGAGTTAGCAAACCACAAGGGTCTGTAACGTCTTTATTGTAAACTATAGAGAAGAGATCTAATTCAGGAAAATCCTACAGAAAACAAAGACTGTGAATCAAATGTGCATTACACAGGACTTTCCACAGCACCGTGCTTTATAGAGATAACTAGCTGTAGACATTTAGGTTGTCTGACTGTTTGCCATGTATGATGTATATTGTTTCCTCTAGTCTATGCCAATAAACCCTTAAATGTTATGCAAGCAGTGTATCTGTTTTATGCTGTCTCTTGCTAACAGCTGTTGTCAGACTGAAGCTGGTAGCTTATGTTATACATAGTAATGCATGGTGGACACCTATTGCTGTGCTTGTCTTAAAATCTGCATTAATTAACATTTTTATATTTAAAATGGATCAAATAATTATGTGTATTATCAAAGGGCATGCTTGTAGTCCCCAACCCACGGAGAATTACCACCCGACACTGCACTTCCCCTCAGCTCTACAAAGAGTCAGTTTAGTGTCTTTTAGCTCATTATTTTGTTTTTTTACGGCCCGCAACTTAACTGTTGTGGTTCATCAATGTTGTTTCCAGACGCAGCTGTTTCCAGCAAAAAAGCTCAGATAAACCCACTACAGATAGACAAAGTTAGCAACTAGTTAGTGAACATAGTGGAGCATTTAGCAACTAAAGATCCAGATATTTCCCCTCAGGAGTTGGTGGAGACCAAAAGAGAGCTAAAAGGTAAGTGAATATTGGACTTAAATTGATCAGGTGGTGAAAAACACAACTTCAAATGAATGTTAATGTTGCACCGTGTCTGCTGGATGTGTAAATAGGCAACTGTTATATATATCAATGTTGTGTTTACAGTGCATTCATCAGGTGGCCAAATTATCAGTTTAAGCAGGTTTAAAGGAAACAAATTAAAGGTTTTTAGTATAAAGTTTCGTTCTTGACCTTGGGAACATGTATCTGTGACAAAATATTCTTAATTGACACCCGAGCTGAAATTCCATTCGCTGAAGAAGGCAGTGAGATATGGTTGAGAAGGTTTTTAAGTGAACCTTGACTTTAGAATATTTAATCACGCATTAAAATGTCATTTTCATGTGTCGCATTGCACCACAAAGTAGGTATTATAGATACGGGAGACTATGATCAAATGCAAGTGTCAATGTATAAAGCTGAACATTAATCAATATCAGTGTCGGTCACTTTTAATGCCACACAGCATGTTCATTCAACTTCCAACTGTATGAAATCTCAGGATTCCATTTCTCAGGGAAGACAAGTTGCATTATTATAAAATTGGTCACACATCATTTGTCAGTGAGCAGATCATTTGAAAACAATAATCCTATGACAGAGATTGGTTAGATGGAATAGCCACATGGAGGGGGGTCAGAGAGACCTTGCAGTGACCCCCGTAACTGATCTGCATCTGGATCGCGAGCCTTCATCTGGAGAAAATGTGTGTAACTATTGTGATGCTGAAAAACACGTCTTTGAACTTCCTTTCGCTCCGAAGCGCATGCTGAAAACAAGAAGAGGGCTTCCAAAAAAGACGTGCACTTGAGGAGTAGCGGGAACGCAGATTGACAGTCTTTGGTTTGGTGTGTGTTTTTCTAGAGCATCTGTCTTCCTGCTCCGGCTCAAAGAGACAAGCCGGAGGAAGCGTTTTGCTCCTCTCCAAGGCCTTGAATGTGGGGAGGAAATCATCCGCACATTGCGTGAGACCCGACCGTTGTTCGCTGGTGTCTGTGACAGCACTCATCAGCGCAGCATTAATTAAGGATAAATACAAAGCATAAACAATAAACACGTGACCACAAAAGCCACAACTACCTCCCATACCAATTCAGAGCCTCGCCAAAGAAAGTAAATACAATAATCCTTTCAAGATTTGTTTCCCCCCCAACCAGCCAGAGAGCCCCCCTATATGGGGACTTAAGTGAAATGCATTATTCAACAGATAGGAGCGTAAGGATGTCATTTATTGGAATCAAGCAGACCAGCATTAGATCGTATTTCACATGGCAGCTTGGCAGTATCTGACTGCAGATGTGCAACTTGGCATATCATGTCATTTCTAAAATAACCTGTTTTTGAGTGCTGTGGGTCTGGGTCCATGTCTGAGTTTTGCTGGAGCACCCGTTGGAACTGATTTGTACGTGTTTATGGAGAACTGTGTTTAAATGGTTCTGCCTGTGTGTGTGTGTGTGTGTGTGTGTGTGTGTGTGTGTGTGTGGTTGAATGGGAGTAAGTGAGTGCGTGCAGAGGGGGGATGGTTGAGGGGACAGCTGTAACGGAATCACTTCATAAGTGAAATACCACTCCCTGTACAATAGCCAGCCACAAACCAGAACTGTGGTGCAAATGTTTTTCCAACATGGCATGGATCTATCCCTGCATACTGAGATTAAAAAATGCATTTTTCACTTCCATCAAAAACGAGAAACCAAAGAAGGTTACGACTGGTACATTCAGGGTTTGGGGTCTCAGATGCACTTCATGCAAACGATTTTCGAACAATGTTGGCTGTTTTTGTGAACTTTAAAATCCTGAGATGTATGTTTCCAGTGCAGGAGTATCGTTAGCGTTGCTAGAGCTCGAGTTGATGATTACATGTGTCTTCCCTGCTGTTTCACCGTTTCATTTTGGAGACAAGCTTACCAAGACAGGCTTCAGAATGCCTGTGTCAATGAAGACAGTCCATTGAGGGGCAGATAAAGGATGCTAAAATGCATTCGTTCTACATAGTTTCACATGCTGAGGGGTATTTTGCATCCCCCCGAAGAGTTAAGATTCAATAGCCTCTGACCCTGAATTTGTAGAATGGCCTTATTGAGGAGACAGAGGGGATGAACTACATTCCAGAGACCTGCTGGGAGAAAACAAGATGGCCGTGTGTGACATGTGGCTTTGTTGGCGGGCGAGGGATGTCTCTCATGGCCATCAGGGTGTCAGAAATGGTTACCTCTAATCGCCCCTGATAGGCGGAGAGGGCCTGGGCACAACCGCAGGGCCTCGTGATTCAAATCACAACCGCTTACAAAAACGCACCATGACCACACATTGACAGATTAACATTCCGCATGTTTAACTCATATCTCAGGAGCTGTGAACGAGCGGTGGCAAACTCCCTCCCAGATTCCAGATCACATTGTTCGACGTTTTTTCCCTCGCACCCTCCGCAATGTGAACCTGAGGGAACAGCAGCATTGGAATGTCCGAGATGGAATTCCTCTGAATGGCCGTTTGACCTGACTCACCACTTAGTGTCAGCACAAGGAACACACTCAATCATTAACAACTGGACCATGGTGACCGCTGACTAGAATGGTTGTTGTGACCCAGGCCTCATGACTGGCATGGCCACTTACATACACAGGCAGGGAAATCCTATGGCCCTGATTCCACCATTAGCCATGACCTTCCTATTACAATGATGGAAAGGAAGCTTGGGAGGTATTTTGTTTGAGTTGTCAGCTGCTTCTGAATGAATGAGTTATCACCATGGTAATGATCTGTTGGGTTCTGGTGTGATGATTAAATAGTGTTTGTTACTGAAGAAACAGCTCTATAATTTGCAAGCCTGGTGTCAACCACATTTATTTAGTGTTCTGTGTAACTAGGAATGCACCGATCCTACATTCTCTTTCCCAATACTGCTTCCGATACCTCAGCTCAGGGTATCTGCCATTACCAAAAACTGATCCGATACAGTACTTTCTTTATCACACATTTAAAATATGTGTACCACATTGCGTTGAACTCATAGACTGTATATAAAGATGGACAACGCATCTCCACTTCCTCCTTGTACAAAAATGAAGTCAAAATATCCCGGATATGGGCGCTGCCATCTTGCACTGGTGATGCTATTTGGAGCCAGAGTCTGCGCAGTAGTGATCCACGTGGTATAAACCTATCAGAAAAATTAACACTTGAACATACATCAGCGTGATACCTTAAATGACAGAAACCATCTTTGGAAAAATTTTATTTGACGTGCACTTTGATTTTTCAGTTTGGCCCATGTTCCATCCGCTAACATGGAGTAGGCGGGATTTATGACCTACACTGCAGCCAGCCACCAGGGGGCGATCAAGATGTTTTGGCTTCACTTTTGGAGAGCTGTCATGTTGTCCATCTTTATGTACAGCCTATGGTTATTCATTGGGATCATCAATGTAGGTAACATGAGATTGTAGCATCCTATGTGAAACTTATTTTCAACTTAACTGGTAAGACATCATTGGTCCTTTTTCTCTTTAATTCCAGTGGATTTCAATACTGAGTCAAGTCAATTTTAATTATATAGCCCAATACCACAAATCACAACTTTCCCTCAGGGGCCTTAAACAATTTCTATAGCACACAACACCCTCTGTCCCTAGACCCTCGATTCGGATAAGGAAAAACTCCCCCCAAAAAAACCTTTAACAGGGAAAAAATGGAAGAAACCTCAGGAAGAGCAACAGAGGAGGGATCCATCTCCCAGGACGGACAGATATGTAATAGATGTCGTGTGTACAGAATAGAGCAACATAATGAAATTACAGTATGAAAATCATAATGACAAAATAATAAATAATACTGACCACTTTTCACTGTGGAAAAATGTCCATACAAACTTCTCAATTCATTCCTGCAACATAATCCAATTCTCCACTCTCCATTTGTAGGCTCAGTGTGCTCCAAACAGTCATATTTTCACCCAAAATATGGCTAAATACACAACTTCCAAGCTTTTCCCTCTATAATGTTACAGCTCATTTCCCACTGTGATGAAAAACATTTGTAAGTCACAAAATATTAAGATTACTGATCACACTGGAGGCCATACCAGAACCCTCATTTACAAAACACAGCTTGAAACAAAGTCAACAACAAAGCAATGAAAATATGAAAAATATGAAGAAAAAAAAGCTGCTGTACAGCTTTGATAACTGAAGTCCTTGTAACAAATTCCACGTGTTTATGCAGCAACTAATTATATCGACCACTAAAAGCATTCCATAAGCCACAAGCAGTGTCCAAATGTAAAATGCATGGCAACTGGACAATCTTCAAATGAATAGTTAAGCTGTGACATTTGTAATACTTATTTAGCCAGTTCAGAAGGCCTGTGTAGGCTAATAAGTTTGGTTCTTAGTCTCACACATGATTGTTGTGACTTTTGACATTATTATTTTGAGTTTAAAACAAATCAGAGTTGAACTGATGTAAAAACGAATCTGACTTACGTCATGAACTGAAAGTGTATTGCAGTCTGGTAAGACTGTAAGCAGGTAGACCCTTAAATCTGCTATTGCCTCAAACAAATGATGTCACGGCGCCACCGTGCTCATTGTCTTCCCCCTGTGTTTCTGGTGTTTTCCCCCTCCCTTTTGTGTCCTGTTTGTTTCTGTGTGTGTGTGTGTGTGTGTGTGTGTGTGTGTGTGGAGGTTGCTCTGGGAGGCGTAGTTATGCTCTTTACAGCTCCTGTGGCATCTGCAATCAGGCCGGCACACCTGCGTCCCATCAGTTCATCAGCCAACAGTACTTCTACCCTGGTTTTCCACCTACTCATCGCCAGATCATTGCTTCAGCCTGTTTGGTAGCAAGCTCCCCGGCCGCTGAATTACCTCTAGTTTTTGTCAGTCCGTTGTATGCTGTACTAACGCTGTTCTCCTGTGCCACAGATCTTCGTCAAGCCTGCCTGCCTGCCACTCAAGCCAGCCACGACCGCCCTCCACCACGTCCTCCCTGCTCTCTGGCTTCCATGCTACCCTGCTTACACCATTCATTCATCAAATAAATCCAGTTACCTTTGAAACCCTGAGCCTGTGTCCCGCACTTGGGTCTGTTCTGCCGTCATGTCACAAATGACAGTGGAGGCAGCATCTGGTGGAGTATAGCACACGTGGCTGCCAACACTATGAGGCCTCCCTTCACCACTTTGACCACACGTGGCTCCCCTATAGCTCTTCTGGCACAGAACCATAACAGTATGCCATATCACTTTTTCACGCGATACATCCACCACTGTCCTCTTGCGCAATCCACAAGGTCTTTATGTGGATTGGGAGTGATAGTGGGTTAGTTCTAGACATAAGACTCTTTCCATGAGGGTCGCGGTGGTGCACCTGTTTATCCAAAGCCCAGAAAATGTCAGAGCTACTGTGGTAGATGATGCCTTGTCTTTTCGAGTCAGAGTAAGTGTCAGTGAGTGTCGGAGACATCTCATTGCTTCGCCAAAATTGCAGAGCGGAGTTTTGCTCTCCACACGAAAACATGCCCTGTTGGTTTCATTTGATATCTGATCACAGATTATGTTCCCCAGTCATAATTAGGAAATATCTCTTTCAAACGTTTTGTGCCAGCAACATTATATTATGGTTAAAGGAAACCATTCCTACAATGTCAAAACAGCAGCGCTGAAAAAAATACATCACTTTTGTAAAATGTACCCAAGTGTTCACTCTCATTGGAGGCTTGTGTTTTTTTCTATGAGCACCCAATTAGTTTAACCAGCGCTTGTCAACAGCCAAACCATCAAATAACTTACATGCAACATATTTGAAACCAAATGTGAGTGAGCTACCACAACAACCCTAACAAAACCAAGCTCTTCACAGGCAGGGGGCTGTAAATGAGTCCAAATAATGACACAACGCCACCCAGAAACAGCTGTTGGGGAATGATGGGAAAGGAAAGTGGACTGACAGGGAAGTGGGGACGCAAGTGGGGTCCTTTTCAGGACTGAGGAGGAGGAACCTGTGAAAGGGCCTGCCACAGGGGAGAAAGGAGCCTCTCATGGCCCATTGTGCATGAATGCTCCAACCTCTAGACCTGTCTCTCCAACTCCAGCCATCAGCCTCCCTCCTGACCCGTTCTCATTACCCAGGCTAGCCTGCTGTCACCCGGTAGGAATGTTTGTGTTTGTTTGTGTACCTCTTTCACTTTCTTTCATACCTGTTGTGACCCATTTGACACTTTACAGACCTCAGACCTGCAAACCTTTCCATATAACCCACACATCACTTTAAATTGAGAAAGGAAGAAAACTGCCTCAAATTCACACACACACACACACACACACACACACATATACAACTTTAAAGGATAATTCCAGTTTATCACACCTGGTTTTGGCCATCATTCCTAGGAGTAATAATATTTTAGTAACCAAGTAAAGGCCAACTGAATATAAATAGCTTTTTTTTTCTTCTACAACATACATGTCTGCTCTGCAAATCATTTGTACTGTGTTCTCCTTTGACAAAAAATCTGACACCAAAAGGGAGACATTATATCTCTCGTTCACTACAGTGTAACGCTGACACTCCTGCAGCCTGCCAGCTGCTGTCAATCAAACACAGACACTGACACGCCCCTCTAGTCGGCAGAGACGAAAAGGAGCATTTCTGATATTTCCCCAAAGACCTATTTTCTTCCTTTTAATAATAAAAAAAACTATTAACAACATTTAAAAAAACATGTTGACATTATTTTTGACTACAAAAAGGGATGCCTAAAGTTGGACATTAATTGCTGAGATCTGGGAGTGCGACAACATTGCTTAAAAAGATGTCAGATGGGAAAGAAACACAAATGGTCAGACGATAGGTTTTAAACAAGCCCCCAGGTTAGCCAAACCTATGTGGAAGAGAAAAGGAAAGAAAACAGTAAACATAAATAAAATCTGTGTGCATCGCACCGTGGTATTCATTTGGACTGTTTTTATGTGAGGTCACATGAGGCCAAATATCACCATGACACCAAAATCTGAGTTGGTGAACTGTCATGACTGAATCAATGTAACTGACAGGGAAAACATGTAATTTTACTATGACAGTGACAAAGCAGCTGTAATGCAATTAATTCAGATCGGACACAACATGGCCGACACCTGAATTTGCTTAATAAGGTCAGTATCTGCGCGATGTTGATCTGGCGTATTGGGTCAGTGCATTCCTAGTTTTTCTGTGCAATGAGGGATTATTACCAATGTTCTGGGTATGCTCATTTTCAGTTTTCAAATAAGTTGGTTTTGAAAACCTGGCTAAACTGTTGGCTTGTTTATACCTTGTGTGTCTGACCACTTGTGTTTCTTGCCATGTTGAACGTTGCTGTTGCAATGTCACCATGTTCCCAGATCTTTTAGAGTACAATGTTATCAAAACTGACAGAAATGTTGGCCAAAACTGTGAAAAGAAGAACAAAGTTGTAATAAACCTTAGTTAAGGTCGTGCAGTGCATGACTGCAGTGGTTTGCATGGCTTTGTAAGCCACATATTGCATTGACTATTACAGGCTTGACAATCTGAAATTGTGTAAAATAGAGTGCTCCTTTGCCATTATATCAGTACCTTGTATTAAAATGCTAAATTCTTGGGTTTGAGGTCACACAGTATACGTATTTCAGTAATTCAATATCACATGGAAAACATGAAATGAACTGCACTAGTTTTTTCACTGCATATGGCCACCCCTACCTATATGATGAATCTACGTTCATCAGTTTCAGTTTCATGCAGACTCAGCTTGACTTTGATAATTGAGTCTTCCATGCCATGTCCTGACATTGTGGCTATCCAGCACTGCCATCACGGGGCCTCTAAAGTACCAAGTGTTGAGCTTGCAGATTGTTTTGCTTATACATTCAGCCTCTAATCTGCAAGATTTATACCTCCTCCCACCCCTGTAATTAACAGACTTCCTAATAACTCATCTCATACATTTATAACATTTACTATCCCCACATATCAGCACACAACAGGACCTATTGAGATGTCAGCTTCAAACTGAAAACATGAGGAGGTTGCCATAGTGACAGTCATCACTCATATTCCTCTCAAACCAACTCTGTTTCAAGCTGTGTTCGCTATTTATTCTTCAGTCAGATCTAAAGATCTCTCTGAGGCAACTTCAAGTAGTATATTTTAGGACAGAGAAAAGAAGGGATATGGCCCAAGAACAGGATTACTGTGGGCCACAAATCACAGTTTGTTTAGCTGTGAAGTTGCCGTCAGAATTAGCCAATCCTGATGCGACAAGCACACCCAGGTCCAAGTCCAGATCATCCACACCATCGAGTTTCATCCGTGCCGTCATGGACCCCGACAACCACAGCACGTCAACCAGTAGTCTGAAGCAGGCTTTGGGGTCAACTCTCTGCCTGTGGCTCAGCGCAGCAGCACAAGTGTCTGGTCAGACCCGCTGGTCAGGCACCACGCCCTGCCAACAACCACCGTCTGACAGCTGCTGTTGCCTCACCAACCTGCGCGCATGGGAAAGGTCCACAGAAAGCCAAACAGACAGTTGGGACATGACAGGACAGGATTGTCTGCGTGCCCCACCACTTTGACTCAACGTGGAGCAGGCAGTATTCTTAAATGGCCTGAGTGATGAGAGGTGTAACTGCAGGTCGCAGGCCAACAAACTGGCAGGAGTTAAAAATGGATTTTACTGCTGCTCCAAGACAGACCTAATAGCACTCCCCAATGAGGTCTAATGCATTTATGTATTTGTGGATTACATTTTATTGCAATTCTGCTCAATAAAACAGAGAAATGTAAGGGTAGACGTTTTCTTTGGAAGGATGATATACAGGTCCATATGTAGAAACTATGATACTCAGAATTAGAAACATATTAATTTTTCCTCTGCTTTCTGCCCAAGCCCGCTAATTGATAGAACATATCCGAATACTGGTAAGGTGATCCTAAAATGAACATACTGAGCAACTATTCTTTCAAACCACATTTCATTTCATATGTTGTGAATGGCTAATGAAAAAATCACTACTGAGCAAATTCAAAGTAAATTATTTGACTAATCTGTCAAAACATAAAACAAAGGTTTTGTTTTGCTAATGTAAGAACGTAAAATTGATTTGTTGTATTTACAGAATTCAAAACGAAAGATCTGATTAACACCCTGTAATGAACCATTCGCTCTTTTATCCACTTTTAGAGATTTACAGCACATATGGCACTTCATAGTGGTGATATAAACTACCACCCACAGAAGTTAATTGGTTAAAAAAACAAGAATTACTCACAGAATGGCTTGAAAATATCATTCAGATGAACTATAAATTATTATAAACTCCAAGCTCTGGCTTTAAGCGAAACCTGTACCCTGTTTCTTGGAAGCAACACTGAATTGAATTACTTTGTGGTAGCACACAGCTTTCGGCATCCAAAAAAACATTGTGTTGTTTTTCTGCCAGTGTGGTTCCTGCTCAACAAGTCGACACCTGCACTGCAAATAAAATGATTACTCACATTGGTGACAAACTGACTGACTGAACTGACTAATGGAACATGCTTCAAATGTATTTTTCCAATGTACTGCTTATGCATTACTCAAGAATTATTGGGAACCTAGGTATGTATAACTGCTGTAAAAGCTTTTAAAATGTAAAAGAAACTGTAAAAGTTAATTCCAAATGATTGAAGTTAATTCAAATCATGTAAGAAATGCATTGTTTAACCCCTTTGCAAGCAATAATGGTATCTTGTTTCTTAGACGGATGAAAAGTCGATACAACACTTATTGTTGTTAAAGCAATAGTTTGACATTTTGGGAGATACAGTATGATTATTCACTTTCTTGCTGTGAGTTAGATGAGAAGATCAATACCACTCTCATATCTGTCTGGTAAATATAAGCCTACAGCCAGGAGCTGGTTAGCTTAGCTTAGCACAAAGACTGGAAACAGGGAGAAGCAGCTAGCCTGGCTCTGTCCAAAGGTAACAAAATGTGCCTACCAGCTCCTCTAAAGCTCACTGATTAACACGTTACTTCTCATTTGTTTAATCTGTGCAAAAAATGAAGGCCAAGAAATTGCTCAAGCACATAACCCCCCATGAAATTCCAGTAAAAAACAACTTCATTTTTAACCTTTTTTTTTTCACAGATTAAACAAGATATAACGTGTAAAGTAGTGAGCTATAGAGCTCTAGCTGCTGGTAGGCAGATTTTGTTACCTTCGTCTGACAAAGCCAGGCTAGCTGTTTCTAGTCTCTATGCTAAGCTAAGGTTACTGGCTTACTTTTTAATGGACAAATATGACAGTGGTACTGGTCTTTTCATCTAACTCTCAAGAGGAAAGCAAATAAGTGTATTTCTCAGTAAGTGTATTGCTTTGTGTTGGTTTAACAGTATGACTGAACAACTAGACAGGTCATTTGAAAAGAACTGCAAGTTTTTTCTCATAGACAAGAGGCTGGATCTCCCCTATAGATCTTCTCCCTGGTAACTCTGGTGGGGTATTAAGAGAAGGAAAGGAGCTTGGAAGAGGACTGTCAGTGCCAGAGCTTTGCCTTAAACAAAGACATGTGTTACCAAAGGGATGTCAGCCTGCCCGCTCCCCAGCACTGTGTAACTCAATCTCCCCACATTCTCATCCACTGAGGGGGGTTCTTAGGAAGAAAGGGTTAAGTATGTTGATCAAAGGCTCAATGGTGGACCAAAGGACTTCTCTAGATCATCAGTGTGACCTCGGTGCATCCATCAGCCATTAGGACGTCAGGACTGCGGCGAGGCAAGGCCCAGTTGGTGTGGAGGGGGGGCGGCGGGGAGCTGAGGGTCTTTTGGAGCTGGGGTGCTGACGGGCCTGTGTGGTAGATGGGGAGCTGGTGGGGGGAAACGGGACCCACAGAGACAAGAAAAAGAGGGGAAGAACTGGGAGGAGGGTTGGCGGATTAAAGCCCCAACCAGCCTTTAACTTTTCCCAAACCACATGGAGCTGGTGTCCAATGCCCTACATATTCAAAGGCATGTACACTAGCCCACTTCCAGCCGGTGACACAGATGGAGACAGAAATATACAAGCGCTGGGCAACCAGTTTCTCTGATGTTGCTTTCCATGTGGTGCGCTCTGCTGACAGACTGAGTTAGCCGTCAACTCTCTGAGCAGGAGATGGACAAGTTCACTTGTGTTAAGCAAATGTTGTCACCATGCTGCTCATCATTACCTGCCACAAACGCTTAAAATCCGGAGTATTTGTTGGGTTTGACACAGCCGAAAAAGCCATTAAAAGTAGTAAGATAATTAGTTTGAACAACAGAGCCCAGTGTTTCTTGCAGCACACTTAGCCACATGTTGAGTTGGAGCTGTTTGTGTGTTGTTCCGGTGACCTTCCATTCCCATGGAAAAGCAAAGGATTCAGCAGAACTTTCCATGTATATGACCCACATCATGGAACCTCTTCACCTCCACCACTGCTCTTTCCACAGGCTAGACAGGGAAGGATGATACACTGGCACTGAATCTCACTGGCACTGGCTGTGTAGCGGGGTTGGCTGTTCCTGGACTGTTCTCTGGTCCTAACTCTAAAGTGCGCTCTTTAGTGGAGCAAAAGAGTAATCGACTTGTTGCTGGTGCTACAACTTGTTGATTTACAGTAGTAAACTAACTAATCAAAAGAGTTCCTGGAGGTGAGTAAATTATTTCAAGGCTGATGTTTTTTTATAACTTGTTGATGACATTTGCGTGCTGTGTAAGTTAACTAAAACATGAAAAATGCCAGCTGTAGAGTGTCAAGTTCTGTGGTCTCAGCTGTGTAGCATATTGATGTTGTTTTATCAGAACGGATCATTTAGAGTACAGCACTTGGAGCCTTTCTGAGTTTCTCTGGTTTGGACTGAGTTAATTCTTTGCAAGTTCAGTTGATTATTTGCAGCATTAAAATGAAATGCTAAACTCAATTTGGTAAAAAGATGAATCATGGTTCAGAGAAATGAATTGCTGAGTAATTAGCTGTTAAAATGCATGCCATGTCCTTGGAAATACTGTACCTCAGTATATGTTAAGAGTAACCGGCCATGGAAAAGATATAATTTTTCATGCGATCATCTTCGTGAAAATTGTAATTTGCTCCTTCCAGAACGTTTGTCTTCTGCTTCGTCTCACAGAGGGTGAGGGGCAAAGTGCTAAGAAAAGGGCCCTTAAGGGTCTTGTAGTTTTTCCCTAGGTGGAGTCTGCTTTTAGAACCCCGACCTCACTTCATGAAAACAAAACGTGAGGAGAAAAATAACCTCAAGGAGAAGCCGTGGCCTAGCCAACCACTGGACACTGAGCAGCACAAAAGCGCGTGTGGGCTGTCCTCGAACTCCCTCGGCCAAATGTCTCCACGTAGAAACCCACTTCCCATCTCTGTCTCACACACGCACAGGCAGACGCAGACACACACACACTCGTACATAAAGAAGTGGCATGCAGACAGAAACACGAGGTGAGGTGAGAAGACAAATAAATACTTAGTGCTTTTTAAATCTACAGAATGAGCTTTGCACGCACATGAACACAGACACACACACACACACACGCCTGGGGTTAGACCCATCCCATCGTCTCAGACTGCTGATGCTGTCCTTACTGTAGCTGTGAGGCCTGAGGGCGTCACCGCATAAGTATTAACCTCGCTCATATTTTACAAGCACCGCTTACTGCCCCAGTCCAACATAAACAGGTGTGCACGCCAAATTGGGCGTCATTACTCCCCAGGCTAATGTCTTGTCTGCTTATATATATAGTCAGAACTTTCACTTTGCTATCTGTGAATCTAAAGTTATTTACAGTCTTTAACGTCTGTCTGATATTTTGAACCTGTTCAGTCAGAGCCAAATGTAGGAGAGAAGTTGTTTGGTTAGGGGATTCACATCAAAACTCTTCAGTTAAAGCTCTGTTGTATCTTGCCTCCCTTCTTTCTTTTCATTTAATCACCACGCAGTGTTTGCTATTAAATTTGACAGCTGATTTCAGTTCAGTTTATTGTGCTCTGCAAGTTATTTTGATGTGACACTGAAGATATTCGGAAAAAGGCCTCTCAGAGCTCTACTGTCTGTGCAGAAGAGACAACACACAGTTCTGCAAAAAAAAAACAACCCAAGCACGCTTCAGAAACAGAGACCCACGCTGGCACATTATTTGGACAATACAGTTGCAGATGGATGGAGGCAGTCAGGTAGTGTTCAGAGTCCTCAGTCTGGGGTCTTGACGATCCCCACTTTGCCTTGTGGTCTATGATGTCACACAGGGCTCTGCCTTTGAATGGCCATATGTTCCTCACCACTAATATCAAACAGATGATGAGAAACCTCCAAATGATGGTCTTTCACTAAGACAAGCAGTCAAAACAAAGTTAAAGGAACACAGAAAAACACCAAGTGATCACATGAAAAAAAAAAAAGACTATACGTTCTTAATTGCTGCAGGCTGTGTTGCGGGCAGCGTTAAACTGTATTGTGTACCCTTCTGCTTTGTTGAGAATTTGAACATTTTAAACCTTGCATTATCATAAAGGACTGATTGCATTTCTGTCCACGAGGGCTGCTAAGAGATGTTTTCAGCACGGTAGTACTTCCATGTTTTTGTATCACCTTAAACAAAGCCTTCACATCCTGGAATAACAAACAAGACTTAAAGGATTGCCCCAGGATAATTCAGTATCCATGGGACTGTTAAACATCCCTTTCCTCAAGAGAGGAGAAGTCTGTAATTGAAGTGTGGCATCTGGAAGACAACGATTCTTTTTCTTCTCACTTGGTATCTGGCTAATCTCAAGCACCAGCTCAGGAGACCTCTGACTCCTCGATAGTTAGTAGTTTATTTCTTTTGCCACCCTTGCTTCTCTTCCCCGGCTCTTGCAGATGTGTCTTATCTGTGAGAGGCCAAGCTTCTGATCCGAACGTTCCTGTCTCACTTTGCCAAAGTTACAAATTACAAGAGGAGGCAGAATGTTGGAGCTAATTCAAAGGAATTTGGGAGGGCTTTTGTCACTTCACAAAACAGGGAAGAAAATTAGAATAAATGACTTGGCATAAAGCAATGTTGATCTCAACAAGCAACAAAAATAATCTAAACTAAAATTTGTTTTATACTCTCTTGGCTAAGATCCATTCACTTACCTAGACAGCCATTATAAATTCTCTTTACAGCAGATAATAAAAGGTTTTATCAGCCAAATGAGGAAATCACTCTGGAGGATTGACCTGTTCTGAGCTACTTTATTGGTTCAAATCATTTTAAGTTTCCAGAGGACAAGAAATTCAATGACCACCCTTTGTGTACACAAGCCTTTTCAGTTTTCTGTCTGTCCTGTTCTTTTCCTGTTCTCTTCAATCTGTGTAAATGAAAACTGGCAGTCTCATGACTCCTTCACATCCTCTTTGGAGTCAACTGAAGCTACCCTGGTTTCCCAAAGCATTAAAGACTCTGATATGTCTTGCCAGTGAACTCTGAATAGTAGGATCATATGATAAATTTGCATAAAGTTTATGCATGGCCTTGGCAGACGTAAGCTACATCCTTTCCAGGGACGTCAGTGGTCATGTTACCTCGCGACTATCTTTCCTCCCAACTGGGCCCTGAATTGGATAAGTGGGTGCGTCGCCCCCAGTGTGAATTAGACCAGAAGCATTAGCTTGCAGAATATATCCCAATGAACTAATGATCCTGACACCCAAACAATAGCTGCTTTAGAAGAAGGCACACACAGCAGACTCTGTTTTTCTATCTCATATTTTTAATGACAAAATGTTTGTCAGAAACAAATGGATTTATTTTTCTCAATCCGGGGCATAGTATGGGGAGCTTATGCGGTTCCGGTCCCCAGGGCTTCAGACAACTAACAAAACACATCTTACTTCTGCTCTGCTGCCCGCCTAGAATGCTTTTCACATACAGGAGGACGAGTGAGAGCGTCCAGCAAATGAATGAAATAGCATGGCTCTCTTTCACAGAGCCACTTCATAGAGAGAGCTGTGATTATGTCCAAAACAGTAATTTATGAATGATTTAAATTATTTTAAGTATCGGATTTCAAAATCCCTCACTGCCTCAAAAAATACAGACATCTATAAACTTCTGTGCTTTTTCATTTTCTGTGATCAGTAACATTAACAGTAACAATCAATGAAAAATTACACCACTTTGAAGGCTAGAAAGAGTGAAAATGATTAATTATCTGAGCTGAAAACTGTTTTACCATATCTTTTACCATGCTCTGCACATAGTCCCTAACTTGGTTCGACAGCTGCTCCTACTTATATAGTGTACCCACTCTTTCTCCAAACCACTCTCAATTAGCTCCTCTCCTAAATAACCACTCTTTTCACTTGCAGTTTCCGGCTACACATGCACCTCCTTGTTTCATCAAGCCATCCCATCCATCTCAAAAACACCCTCACAAAAGAACTACACTCTTGTTTGTGTGTCTAAAAACAAGAGGCACACTGAGCCACTTCCTATTCACATCACGTCATTTGCATGAAGGTCCTCTTCCCATTTAGTGACTCCGAACGGCTCTGCCAACACAGAAAGCATGAGGAGAGGCTCGAGTGTTGAGCCAGTTATTCTGTCATCCTAAATCCTCATTCAGTTTATTCTGAGTATCATGAGTTGTACCACACGATGCTTTGAGAATACACTGCTAATATCATCTGCCGTTCCAACCACAACAGAAAACAAACATGCAAAGTGGTAAAGAGTTACTGCGGGTGTCCCAGGTGGCCGTGACCACCCAAGTCAGACAGCCCCAATTACCCTGAAAAAACAGCATGGGTGCTTTTCATCCTCAAACAAAAAACAATTCCAACTTGACGAATAATCACATTTTGCCTGGTTACTAGGGATTTATTTTGTGGGGGGCATTGCTTTTTCATTTTTAATGGAAACTTACTTTTTGCTTTTTTCCTTCTCTTTCTGTGTTTCTGATCGCATTTTCTGCTCGACACCGACGTGGAGAAGACGCTCCTTTCCATGCTGGGAGAGATAATTGACTTCTGTTCCGTGCGTGCCACAATCAAGACACAAGACCACAGCATTATTACGAAAATGTGCTGTGTACAAAATAATGTCAAAGTCAGCACACTGCTTGATTTATTTATTTTTGATTTTTAATGATTTATGCTTCCTAATGCATTTGCCAGTTACTATATTAAGCGTGGTTGGAATGTTTGAATAACAGACTTCTGCATAAAGTTTGGCTTCAAACCTGGACACACACAATGACCAGATTTAATGTGGGTGTTTTTCTTCAAAGGGAGAGAATTTATGAAAATAATAGCTTTGGATATTTGTTGGAACAGTCAATATGGGCAACTGAACATTGAATGGGAACATTCTTGTACCAACATGCGTTGAGCAATAAAATGAAGAATGTGGATTCCTTACTCAGGGTTCAAGGATACGCTTTCTTGTGTGTTTCATAATACAATTCACTGAATTAAAGACACATCAGCTTTTTATGTGTGGAAATGTATTTGCATCCTTGTCAAGGGAAACGTGATTTTTTGAAATGCCTCAAGTTAGAGTTATTTTAATCTATTTCAGAAGAAAATACAAATTTCAGAATGAGGCTATATGCTAGATGTTATATTAATAAGTTACTTTTACTGAGTAAATATGCAAATCTATTTACATGACGATTGTGTTTAATCCATCTGAGTAGCACCTCTACTACAATAAAATAAGTTAAAGACTGATGCCCATACAACATACTAAACTGCACTAGATGATTAATCATGCAAAGTGCAAGACTGGGCTACATCAGTCTCTAAATCTCTAAAATGTGTGGTTATTATTAATGTGCAATAGTTATAATACATTCTAAACCTATTAATTAATATGTAAACCAAAAGATAAACTGGCCTGTATAGTCTGTAAACCTCACATGACCTTGAAAAATATGGTATTATGGATTAAAACTTAATAGCCGGCAACAGCATGAATATGCCAACAAAACAAAAAGTGGTTATAACATAAAGAGCCATAAAGCACTGCACATTCTCAGCCCAAAGCCAAGTGTTAGCCTATGGTTTTCCTCTTTCACACTGCATGGATTACAAGAATAATTTGACATTATGGGAAATTTGATTATTCACGCTCTTGCCAACAGTTAGTTGAGAAGATAGGTACCACTCTCATGTCTGTGCGTCAAGTTTGGCGCTAGAGCCAGAAAAAAATTAGCTTAGCTTAGCTTAGCAGGGTGAAACAGCTTGACTCTCTCCAAAGTTAAAAAATACACCAACCAACCTAATGAACACAGTGTATCTTGTTTGTGAAATCCGTACACAGACATGTAAAAAGGATCATTTGTGGTTTCAGGGGGAGTTAAATGCTGTAACAATTTCTTTCTTCTTTTGCCCTGTCTGACTTTGTTGCATCACTGTGTTCCCAGATCTCAGCAATTACTTTGGTGAGTACAATGTTATTATAACTGATAGAAATTACATCCAAAACTCCTGAAATAAGATCCAAGTTGTAATAAACTGGAATTATCCTTTAATGTTGTGGCAGAACAGAGCTGATCTAGCCAGGAGCAAAATTCCCCTATAGCCCTAAACAAGTGTAAATCATCAGACACAAGTTAGCCTTGCGTTAAGTAAAAAAAAATTCATACTTTGAACTACAAACTCTTATCCAGCAGCATATTAGGCTAAATAATAATAATAATCTCTTCTTTAGGTTTTGTTACCTCTGCTATTATACGCATGGGTGTGTAGTTAACCATCTATTTTAGCAATGAACTGCCAAACTGAGTCAAATGGGAGTTTATTTAGTTCTTATGAGTCGTATCTGAATAGAAAATATCAGTGCAGCACTCAACAACACATCCAGCAACATATCAGTTTCATCTTTAATGAATTGCGGAAGGATCTCTGCAGTTAAATGATTTTTTTTTCTTGCTACTGTCCATTAACTGAAATCGCAAAAGCATCCAAATAGATGCTCATGGAAAAAAGGACTGCAAACAAACTATGCTACAGTAAAATAGAACCAAGGTGTTTGAATGTGAAACACACTGTAATGATGTTTTTTTATGTTGTCAACACACCAGTAGCAATGAAACCTTTTTTTTTTTCTTTGTAAGAAAAGATGAGGTGTTTTAGGGATTGGGGGGATCATTTTCTAATAGACACACATCTTCAGTTCTTCAGAGTTTCTAAAAAGTATTTTTCTTTACACTTAGTACAAAAAAGACATCTCTACCCGTTAGTGCTTCGTTTTAAGATACTATAACATAAATAAACAATTTATTTTCAGTGTTCAGAACAGACAGTTCCAGTGTGACTGGAAAACTAACATACTCCACCATATTCCAGTTGGCAGCAGAGGGTTTAACAGAGTTCTCCACTCAGATTTTGGCGCACCCCAACGCACCATACTTACAAAATGTTCTTCATTTCCACAAACCTCCAACATAAGTCCCAGCCAATTTGGGGGGTCATTCATGTCAAGATTCACTTTTGCTCCCCTATAGTGAAAATACGACAAAACCCTTAAAAGTTTTCAATCAAACACTTGACAAATCTCTCCCAGTCACAACCTCATCAGCTGCTGTCATTTTGATCAGGTTACTGTGTTTCCTCTCCATGCACGAGTCTCTTGTGAATTTAACAATTACAATCCCAGAGTGCAAAGCACAGTTCCCACCGAGGGCCTCAGTCATTACCTGTAGTCCCAACTTCACTGTGGATACATCAGTACATGAGCACAATCTCTATGTGACAGTAAAGTTCTGGGGTATTACCTACGGATATTTAGCATTTACTTTCTGAAAAGAAATTAGATAGATTCTGCTGTGCAAAACGTTGCCATGAAGAGCTGAAGTGTAAATTCCATTCCTTTATTTCAAAATCTTTCTCTGGTCCACGTCACACTTTAATCGCTCGCTTGAGTCTTCCTCATTCAGCTAGTCCTTGGCGCCTCACTTCCTGGCACTGAGTTCCTCTGTGCTTATTTGCAGGTAAACACCTCCGTCCTCTCACTGCACGTGTTGCACTTGACGAAGCAGCACCATTGGAACTTACAATTGCACTGCCACACTTTGGTGTACTGGTGTGTATTGTAGCCCCGCCCGCAGCACATAAGGTCGCAGCCGTCTGTATGTGGCGAGGTGCGGTTGCACAGGCGTCCCTGGGTGCCCACGCTCCCCGTGGCTGCGTCCTCCTCGCAGTAGTTGGGCGACCTCTCGATGTAGACGAGGTCTGTCTCCATGGGCTTGCGGTAGCCCTGAGTCTGCTTCACCTTGAGGTGGGTGGGCTGGCGCAGTCGGCTAGCCCGGACTACCTCCACGTGCACGGCTTCGTTGTACTTGTCCTTGAGTACGTAGCCAATCTCGCGAAACTTGGGAAGTGTAGTCCAACAGGTCTTGGTGGTGCAGGAGCCCGAGACACCGTGGCACTTGCACTCTAGCTTTATCCTATCTTCTAGTACCTGGAGAGTAATAGAGAAAACAAAACTGTTGTAGAACTGCAACAAATATAGACATGAAATTAGACTCCCAACCCCAAATTAATAAGAGGACAGAGCACAAACCCCATGCCTCTCTAAAAGATCAGTTCACCTAAATTATGAATGCTTTCTCAATAACCTCCAGTGATATAGCTATGCAGATAGTTTTGCTTTGTTGTGGTTGCTGTTTATATCTTATCACTGCAAATGCAAAAAAAAACAACATACCAGTAAGATATCTCAAATTGACACAGCCACTCTATTCTCACCATGTACCAAGCCACTGACATTTTACTGGATGAAATACATGTTAACATCACTCTATATAACCTCGTAGCTTTGTGTTGTGCCACTAAGTAAGTGGAAACAAATATGAAATATGTTGGATCAACTAGACGTCAAGATATTTATTTGAATTTTTGTGTAAAACCTGTGATGGCAATGGGGAATTTCTTATCTGCAGCCATGCTTCTAGTAAGTGGCGATTGTGCTGGTGGCTTATACTGCAAATTCAGTGCATTTATGCTACAGGTACTTAAACAGAAATTGCCAATCTGTCTTGAGTGCAGAGTGACAGATCTCTGTGAAGTAGGCAAATCCAAGCATATCTGAATTTGCGGTCATGGATGACATGCAGTTGCATGTCCTGAAGGAGGGAAAGTTGCACTTACTGGTAATATTCCATCCCGTAATTTTGTCTACCTTCCCTAAACCACATCAATGACAGAGAAAAAAAACATGGATCTCATACAGCTATCAATCATCTTGGATCATTTGAGTCCAGATTATTGTGTCATTAAATGTGTTGCACATGCAGTACAAAACAAAGACAAACTCAATTAATTGTTTACAGCTGGACAAGAGACTTGAGGTTTATTTGACTGCTTAAACAACATTGCGATAAATAGAAGAAAGCAATGTTGCCACATGCTTAAGAGTGGATCACAGTTATAGATTCAGATGCTTTTAGTCAAAGAGTCATTTTAAATGCAATAATGTAGATTTCTTTAGGCTATGCCCTTACTCAGACATGGACTTAATTTCTCTTTGAGGTTATCTCCAACATATGGCACACAGGGCAGAATGTCTCCTCTTTGCTGCCTAATCCTGGGGCATATGGGAAATATTGTGCACTGTCGTCAGTATTTAAGTGTCAATCCTTTGCCCCATGGGACTAAGAAACAAAAAAACCTCAAAATAAAAACTGTACCCTCTTCATTTTCTGCTGAACTGTTCTCAAAGGCAGAGGAACAGAGGAAAGAGGGGGTGGAGTTCGAATGGGTCATATTAACACATCTGTAATAGTCCTGACATGACTCCTTTAACCAAATTAGGAACCCCCGACTTGCTTGAACGAAGCATGTGTCATTGTTGTATAAGATGTAAGTTTGGTTGGCAGGGCATTTTTCCAGTGTAGCTTTTTCCTGGCACCTCGCCTCGCCAGCGGCACAAGTCATCATTTCTATCAGACACTTACGAAATGTACACAAGAGTTGTTCAGTATCTCTGTCTGTCTTGTCAATGGACTCATGTGGTCACAGTTTCCCGATTTTAAGGACATTTGATTGAAAAAACATGAGCTCCCCCGACTTCATAAAAGCCGGGGTCAGCTGTCAATCTCCCCTCGGATGTTGATTCAGAATAAGGATTTCCAAAAATGTACAGCGCAAAAACCACAAAGAATGCCGGGCATATAGGAGTCTGACAGATGCATGGAAACATTTACCTAAACTGTGTCCATCAAAGCCTCTGATCTGTTACTAATTAGTCCAAAATGACCAGATTCCCATCTAAAGATCACTTGTCAAACACGTAGCCCCGACGCAAGATAAAAGAGTTCTGGTGATTCACTGGGTGTTCTTTACATTTGGATAAGTCACAAAATCTATTATAATTGTAGTTTCCTGTTTCAATGGTGCTTCTTATCAGTGATTAGAAAACTAAATCTCAGCTGGATCCCATTGGAGGCACAACTTCCTTCCTCATCAGAATCAGAATCATTTTTATCAGCTCATTTGTCTTGAGTATATTGGTGCTGAGACTCTTTTTTTTAAAACAAAATTTCATGGTAAGTGCTGGCACATGATACAAGAACAAACTGGTCTCACCTGCAGTGGACAGGGAAGACAAACAAGATCTATAAAACCTACACATTAACTATTTTTCACAATAAAGAAAGCCCAGCAGAAAGGGGAAGATCATCTTCTGCATAAAAACAACAGTGTATTCTGATTAAATAACCAACAAAGGTTCCATTTACACTTGTCATTTCTTTGTCAAGTATCTCGTATCCAGATGAAATCCACATGCGACTTAATACACCTTGGTTAACACTTAGCCACAAAAATGTGTCTCTGTTGGCCAGATCACAAATCTGATGGCAATCTGTCTAGGTTTTTACCGAGCTACATCCAAATCACGGTGTGCACTCCAGTCCAGATGGTGGTGGTAATCCACCAGAAGCTGTTTGGTTACTGCCAGGAACGCAACAAAAACACAAACTTGTTCACTGTAGCAGTTTAGTTAGAACCAATAACAGTTAGCAATAATGGCGAGCTAGCTAAGAACTGTCCATAAACTAACACAAATTCATGGATGAATCACATTTATGGACTATAAGCAAGACTTAAGTTTTATCATATTTTAATCAGTCTCGAATGCTTCTTGGATGTTTTTACGCTAGTTGTTTGATATCCGATAGCTATCCAATCAAGACGCATGAAGTGAAGTGTAAATTAGGTCAAACAAAGTAAGTGTATATCCAGAGAAGGCTCAGACCTCGGTATCCTCAATAACCTCTTCCAGTCTAAGAAAGATTTTGGCTTCCTACTGTCTCAGCAAAGAGGAAATCTGACTTTTGCACATCCTTCTAGAATCCGAGTTTCCGAGCCCCAGAGTGAGAACAGCAACAGTGCCAACGCCAACCCTGACAGTCCAACATGCCAGCACCCTGGCATGCAGCACAGACTCTATCAGTCTGCTGTGTTAACACCGGCATTGTCGGCCTGCTTTCACACCCTGAATAGACGCAGTCAAATGGCAGTGACATGTTTTGGTATTGTGCAGAGAACTGCAATAATATCCTGTCCCTGACTTTACACTTCATAATTCCATGAAAGGAACTGGAAAGAGGGGATGGCAATCCTCCATCTGGCAACCATTGGCCAGGCCCTATTTTCCCAATGGACACGCTAAAGCCCAAGTTATTAATTAGATCCATTTGTCAATATAACATCATCTCTTCTCTTTTATTTACCTCTCACTCTCTTTCTTTCTTTCTTTCCCCCATGACTGTTCTTGGATGACTAATAGCAAACAAACATGTCCATAGTGAAGTTTGCCAACACACTTTCTTAGAAATAAAAGACGCCCTCTTAGAATGGAAAGAAATGTCAATTATTGGCTGAAGCAAAACAAGCTGCTGAAAGGCAAACTGGGTGATCAATCAATCAGCAACTTGGTCGGTCACAGTCTTTTGTCACATGACTGTGTGACTTTTAGCTCTTTATCTGGGACTGTTTGCTCTTCTGCAAAGGAACACATTAACACGCACCGTTGCATCCGTGAAGGAACACATGCATGTTTGTCAAGTATTGAGTCATAACATGTTTTGTATGTTCAGAGGAAGATTATTTAATGTCAACTATTTTCAAGCACTCACTTAAAGGATAATTCTGCTTTATTACAACTTGAGTCTGACTTCTGTCATTTTGGCCATCATTTCTATCGCTTATGATAACATCATGCTCAGAAAAATAATTGCTGGGATCTGGAAGCTCAGCAACATTGCTACAACAAAGTGGAGGCAAGAAACATGAGCATTAAAACAATCTGTTGTAAGCAAACTTCAACAGTTTAGCCAGATTATCGTAACCACTATATTTGGAAACATGACTGATCCCAAAAGGTTGGTAATAATCCCTCATTCCAAAGGAAAATCTATGGCAAGTATGATAGGTCAAAGTTAAAGGAGAGTGTTGGTTTGTAAACTGTGATGGATGTTTATAACAGACAGATTGGGTTTAATACGTTTGCCCCATCTGACTTCTTATTAGCGTTGTCACCACTTTCCTAGATCTCAGCAGTTAACTTGGTGAGAACAATGTTATTATTACTGATAGGAGTGATGGACGAAACTACAAAAATAAGATCCAAGTTGTAATTAATCAGAATTATCCTTTAAATCAGATCATTATTTCTTCAAAGGTGGAATGAGTTGCTTAATTTTATCGTCCATTCATTCAAAAATACTTGATTCAAAAGCTGCTGTTGCTCTCTCTGGATCACACTTGTGGCAAAGCATGTGAGATTACGAAATACCTCTTTACCTTTCTGCCTGCCTCATTGTTATGCAAGTTCATCAGGCGGCGTGGGGTCTTTTTAATCTCGCGAGCATCCACGAAGCGGCGAGAGAACTCGATTCCGTACTTGATGTCAGCCGAGCAGCCTCCCCACTTCCAGCCCTCCTCCTGATTGTACCCCTGCTTCTCCCGGTCGCAGCCGCACTGGCTCAGGTTGCCCTGGCTGCACGCTGCTGTGATGGCGTGGGCCACCCCTGCCGCTGTGATGGCGTAGGTGAACGCTGCTTCCCGACTGCCTGAAAGAGGGAAAACGAGATTTTTGTTTATAAATACTGGGATGAGATTTATTAGCAATGTGTAGATGATTTTAGTTAACTGCCACTCTGAAACTGTTGTACTTGTTTCACTTTTACTATAGCAAAATACTAAACCCAGTTCAGTTACTGTAGTTACAGTACATGTTTAGCACCCACTTCAAGCTTAAAAGACCCATGTAAACATATGTCAGACGAACAGTTATATCCCGCCTTTGTTTTGTGAACCTTACATCAAAATATCTTTCGTATATCAGCCCAAAACAGCTTCCCAAGATGTTTTACTGAGAATTTTGCCATGCTTTTATGTAAGTCCTTATTTGGACTAACGTTGACCACTGTCACCTTCTGCACAGCAAACTTTCAATACGCCACTCCAGTCACATTATGAGATGCAGCAGAGATTTTGACCTCGATAAACAGCACAGAAATTCCGAGTCTGCTACATCGTCTTGATAAGCTACCAATGTTTCCTTCCCTCTCTTAAACAGCTTCCCTCCTGCACCTTGGTAGAAATGTGGTCATATTTCCGACCGCAAAGTCTTTGGGCCCAGCCTGCGAGAGTGCAGTGTTGGAATTCCATCGTGGGGAGAGCTGGTCTAGGTGCTGTCCAAAGTGCTGAATTCCTCTACAGGAGCACCTTGTACTGCTGCCCACACTGCAAACAGCTGGGGTCTGCAGGTCTCGCTGCCTCGCTCACACTGCTCACTGACACGAAAGGAGACACTCTGGGGAGCAAGAGCCAGATGGTACCGAGACTGCACAAGATAAGATCAGCAGCAGCTAAACCTAAACAGGAAATATTTTGTTTTTACCTGTGCTGTGTGTTATACTTAAGTACTGCTGCGTGAAAATCATGTAAATCCACTTTATGTTACGTCTGTGCTTTCATCTGACAATGCGACCCATCAAATTGAAGGATTACATTATTCTCTATGACCTTAGAAAATTATTTGACTGCTTGGGCTTATGCCAGTGGATAAAATGCAAAATGTCTGTCATCAAGCAAAAAGAAGAAACAGTTTGAGGGTTCTGAAAAAGTTGAGATTTTACGCTTACTAATAAATGTTAAATAAAGAACCTTTGAATAATTAAGTCTTGTGGAAACAAATTTGCGCTTAATGCTTATTCTGATTGTTGATTAATATGTAGCTTCATTTTTCAATTATAAAATGAATTATAAAATGTCAGAAATAATGACAAATGCGATTCAGAAAACCCCAGAGCCCAATGTGGTGCCTTCAAATTTCCCGGTTTGTCAGTCCAAATCCCAAACATATTTAATTTAGAATGATATAAAATGGAGAGAAACTGCAAAACCTCACATTTGAGAGGGTGAAACCGGTAAATGTTGGGACATTTTTCCTTGAGAAATTACCTAAATGATTAATTGGTTATCAAAATTGCTGTTGTTTAATTTTTTGTTGATTGACTAATTGTTTCAGCAGTAAAAACAGATCACCATTTTATCATGGAATCATGTTATTGAAAAAGTTATTTGGAATATCAATGATGGATTTAAGATGAAAAGGGAGCCAAAGGACGATGTTACACACGTAGCCAAAAGGTCGACAACGACAATGCCATATGACTCCTTTCTCTTTCTAAATATCTCAGAGTCCTCTCCTACTCTCCTAATGGCTACAGAGGGCTGGCTTAAAAGGCCTCCCCTGGTCTGAAACAGACTGTGGGCTATTACATCCCCGGCCTCCCTTCAACTGGCAGTAATCTGGAAGGGGCCGAGCAGCAGAAACAAGGCTAACCGCAGAGCAGAGAGGAATGTTTTGTAAGTCTTTTGATGTACGTTGTGTAATGTACTCAGTTGCAATTATTTGAACCTCTCTAGGTAAAATGCTTCTTTTTTTCTGCCCTTCAGAGAGCCAAAAGCTCCTTGATGATTTATCATTTCCTCAATGGCTTTCTGAGAAACAGCCAAGAAGCTTGTCAGATCAGTTTGGCAACAAACTTCACTGTATTACTTAAACAGCAACTCCAGCGTTCTGGACATTGTGACTTGATGTCACTGCATGCTGCAGCTGAGCAAATAATATATCAAATCCTCTGTGGTCAGAGATTCCTCAGAGAGATTTATTTGTAAGTAAAGTATATTAACATCTAGTAAGAAGAACTGTAAAGAAATATGCAAAACTTTGTGCAAAAGAGAGCTACAACAGTTTTGAATCTGGTGAAACACCAGATGAAGAAATAAACTTTGTAAACATTCAGTACCTACAATAAAGTCTGCAAGATATTGCAGACATACCTACAAGTCGTGTCCACCAAAAACAGAAATAATATCCTAAAATGAGCAAATGGAGGAAATGTTTACATCTGCAGCAGCAAAGTACAACAATAAAGTGGAAATTATGAAGAAACAAAACACACCTCAGACATGAGAGACCAAAATACAGTACGGCCTGTGTCATTTTGCCTGACCAAATAAACTTTTAACAATTTTAAAAGTTACTAGACGTAAAATCTTTGCTTATTTTACCTTATTTAATGGGCCAAGACAGTGCGGTCAGATAGAGCCATGGCTGCTAGCATTAGCTGGAGTCTAGCCTAGGCATGACAGCTTTGCATAAAGCAGAATAGTAAAATGTACTTATCTGTTGGGATTTGCCTATTGCCTAATTTTATGCAGCTTTTTTTCAGCATTTAAAAAGTAATTTGCTTTGAGTACTTATAAATAAACTGCTTATATGCAGTCATTTGCAGCTGTTTTTTATTTCATTTCCTCTTCTTTCTTCAGAGGGACTTTTTGCACCTCTAATTCTGGTCTCAAGGGCATTTTCTGAACTCTCAGAGACGTTTTCACCCGAAGCCACTGTTAATTTCCTATCTTGGCACTGGTGCTGCAGAGCTAATACCACGGCCACAGGTTTGCCCGGTGGGGACTGACTCACAACCACTTGCTTCTTTGGTTAGCAGCAGAGCTGTGCCCCACCAGCTTGTGGTAACGTTCTGCTGCCCCCACCTCACACACATGCACGGATGCAGGCGCACAACCGTTATGTGCGTGCATTCACACGCATACATATGCACGCAAACACTCAGTGACCGGCCACATAATAAAAACACACAACACACTCACACTACCCTCCACCCTCACACACATACACTGTTAAAAACACATTTGCACATAGACACACAAACAGCATCACTGTAATGTTTAAAACAGGATAAAGGCAGTTTCCAGAGAAAGGGTGGTTCCCTGAGCCATAGATGCATGCCCATTTCTGGGCCCATTGAGTTGTGCTGCTCATGGGGAAAATGATGATGATGGGGCTTGTACTGGTTGTCACCCCCTGGTGGGTCTGGCACTGCCAAGGCTCTGCCTGGCCATAATGAAAGCCAATTACACAAGCCATGGAACTGTGGTGATCAAGACCCTCTTTTTTCTTTGTGCAATGAACCAAAAAAGACATCGGAAATCAGATTTTTAGCACTTCAAATAGGTTGTTGCTGGGTATAAATATCCATGTGTATGGAGCATTCAATTTCCCTCTTGCCTATTTAATCCAAAGCAAATCATATTATGTGTGATTTAATTCAAAAACATAAAAACTAAAATCAAAGTTGTTCACTCCATATAAATGCAGAGTTATGCTTGAACTGTAGTAAAACTTATTTTCAGGTTGCAATTCAAGGGAATGAGGACCCAAAAGTTCTGAGTGCACTGAACAAAACAAATATACTAATATAACCACAACCAGAAAACTCCATATTTTGAAAACAATGCTCTGTTGTCTTGTGTTGGATGTTATGTGCCCAACATTATTTTACTCCTGTGCCCTAAGGAAAGGAAGGCCCTGCTTTACTGAACAGCCGTGCGGTTGATGAAATGTGGAGGAGAAAAAGCACCCATAACAGCAGCAGAAAGCCCTACAGAGGCTGGCCCCAGAGTCCTGACAGCCCTCCAGGAGGAACCACCCTGGGATAGCCTCGCTAGCTGCCAGTGGAAAATTGGAGTGACCAGAAAAACCTCAATGAACTTGGAAACATCCAGGAGAGAAGAATGGGGGAATATTAAACCAGATGTCTAATGGAGTTTAGTGGCAAGTGTCTGCTACACTATCCAAGAAAGTAGGGAAGAAGAAGATCAGCCTTGCTTCACTCAGAACAGGTACAAGAGTTCATAAACAAGCATAAAATATCCTGTTATATCCCTGTGTCAGGAACCAAAACCAGAGATGTAGTGAAGGCTACTGACTCAATACGCCTTGGCCTTCACATTAACTGACCACACCACTTTGGACACCGGCCCCTGCTGCAATGCCCGTCGTGTCTTTTGACCATCTGCCGAAAGTGGGACACAAAAAGAAATCTCTGGATGTAGTGGCTCGCCGCTAAGACGGCAATCTGTGTTTAGAGCAGGAGGCAGGCACACCGCTAGACAAATTTCACATGACACAGCACAGGAGATTTACAACCGACGACACTATACAGGCAGTGTACTGTGTAGTGTAGTATAGGCTAGCTGATGCAGTAACACTGCCCCTGACCTCAACAGGCCTCGCTTTCTTCACCGCTCGCAGGCCATGGTTAGGCTATGTTGCTGACAAGAGGCGAAAGGGAAAAGATATACTGAAGGGACTTGGACAATGGGCTGTGGAGGCCACTGTTCTGTCCAAAAACCAAGCCAAGGTCAATTTTGTTGTGTGCCTATCCCATATCACATACAGGGTTGAAATCTAAACTGAAGGAATCTGTTTTCTCTCAGGCGAGACACCAAATGGGCAACAAACAGCACCATATTATATCTTATACCTTACTTTCTGAACCCTATTTTGCATGTCTTGGTTACTATTATGACTAACCTCACCTGTACAGAGTAGCTACTGTATATGTTGTGCTTTTTAGCTTTTTTTTATCCTGTTAGCTGGATGTTAATGTTAGTTTTGGCACTGAGAAAGCTATTGACAACCTGAGTCAAATTCCTTGTTTGTGTCAGCATCCTTGGCCACAAAAACTTGATTCTGATTCTGGCAATTAAGGCTGCACAAGCACATAAGAAGGTCTGCGGCCTAAGCGAGCTGCAGTGAAGCATGCAGACATAGAGCTGTAAGAGCCGTGCAGCACAGATACGACTTAACTGCTGCAAAGGTGTGGAGGACCAGATATAGTCAGAGGACAGGAGAAGACATTCAGCTGATGAAAAGGGCTGGAGAGAAGTAGTTTAGGCTGGAATACTGGTGGGGGATTTGCCAAGCAAGAGGGAAACACACAAACACACACAGACCGGCAGAGCCCAGCAGTGCAGTTGAATTGCCTCTCTACACAAGACAAGCCTGTTGGTGGAGCAGTGAAGGGGAAAGCTTTTTAAAGGCCCCCTCATCCCGGACATGCACTCACACCCCGGGGACAGAGGAGGATTGGATTGCATAAGAAATTACATCTCAACCGCACAACGATACACTGAAGTTTTAGGGCTTCATGTCCATTAGGCACAAGGACATCCTGTCATGGACAAATGGCACTACATTGAACAAAGGGAAAAGTGTCACCTGCTGGTGGCCAGGAGTCTTTACACTTGTGGTGATGTTGACTGACAGTATATTACAAACATGACAGGAAACTTTTCTTTTCATCTAGAGGACATGGCAGTTGAAAATTCCCAAAACTCACCTGCCACTTTGCCTCAATTACCAGCCAACTATATGGAAAGATAGATAACCAAAGTAGTTAAGATTACTCTTTCTTGAGCCGCATGTAGATTCACTGACTTTAAACCAAATCTTGTTGAGGGTTTTTCTACTTATTCACCCTATTCTCTCTGCCTTGCTGCACTGCAACTCTCCAAATAAAGCAAAAACCCTAAAGCCAAGAAAGTCCCTACTCTTCATTTAAAAACAAAAAGCAAAAACTACACTTTATACAGCGAGATAAATTCAAAATATGAAACATACCCCTAAAAACATCTGCAAAACAGTGAATCAAACAGAAATCTGATATACTTTTAGGCTTTTTTAACACTGATTGTAAGTATAAGTACGTGTACACACCATTAAAAAAGTTACTTTTCCACATTGTACATACAGTATATAATAAAGTTATGACACCCAAAATACTTAAAAAACAAGCTCTCAAAGCTGTGTCTGCGCTGGAACTGTGACTCCAGGGCCCCAAGGAAGGGGAAGAAAGTTGGAGGAAAACCCCTTGCTTTGTATACCAATCACTGAACTGACTAATGCGCTCTCTACTACTGTTTTCCGTTCCGCTTTATGTACCGTTGCTATGAACATATGCTCCCAGCAAATTATAGACAAAGTTGTGGTCCGTGAGGTTTGCAGCTTGAGGAATTAGCACAGCCGTGTTCCTGTACAATAAAATAATATTGTTTTACCAGAACTAGGCTCCACATTCTCAGTGTACTCACATCATGGAGCTGGGGAAGTGACACGCTTTGGCAAAGCTCTTACTGTAGGGTCCCGAGTTTGATTCATATAATAAGGAGGGCTTTGAGAAGTAAAGCTAAAACAATTATGAGGGTATTTAACGTTGCCGGTATTAAAAGCTGAGAATCTAAGTAAGCTGCCTCCCAGGCATAGAAAATTGGGCTGACATAAAACATCTCAAAAGCATCCTTTTTCTTCCCTGATCTCCCTGAGGTGGAGATAAAGCTTTTTGACTGAATACCGAGACTTGCTAAAACAGGCACAAATCCTTCTTCCCACCCTTTCATCCTAATAATGAGACCGAATCAGGACCTCACCTGCTCAGATCTGGAAATGTAGGCCTGTATGTGCTGTACATGGTAATCATCAAGTTCATTTGAGGACAGTGTTGAGGATTTTCCTCTATTTCAATCCCATTTGACTTTGTTTCATCTTCAATGGAAACACATTTACCGAGATATATATCAATCCCACATCATATCGTTGAAGATATCATTATCATCATCACTATAATCAGCGAGTCAAATATGCCACTGATGACATGTTTCCTTTCTCATTACAAAAGAAACCTCCAGACCTAACATTTCCATATTCGTTGATATTCATCAAACCCTAAAATAAAACTCCAGGTCTCTTAACATCCTCTCCCTCCTACTTGTGTCTCTTTGCCTCAAACCCACTAACTCTCCCTCTCTCTGCGCTCTCACCTAAGTGGGCCAGTAGCGGTGTGATTGTTGGCACATGTAAATGTCCAGTGGCAGCCCTGCGTGTAGAGAATACAGTGATCGGCCTGGGATTGTGTGGAACAAAGCGCACTGTGAGATTACAGTTGATCCTCTCGCATCCTGTTTCCTCCTGCGTCTAGCAGCACTGGCAGACACAGACAGACGCAGATCCCACCGATAACACAGTGCCGCTGGGAGGGGAGGGGCGAATTACACACACATACGCACACACGCACACACACACACACACACACAGGGGCCCGAGGTCCAGGGCCCAGAACGACCCCGGGCCACGTCAGCAGACAGACGGTGGGTGGGCAGAGAGAGAGAGTGAGAGACGGGTGAGGGAAAGGAGAGGGACCCCAGCTCACGACACACCCACACAGTCTGAGACAGAGACAGAGCTGATGAATGAACAAGCGAAGGGGCCTGGCAAAGATAGTGCTGTTTGGTCGCGTAGGACGATTGGCCCCACCCTAGATACAGACACATGTTGTGGGCAGGGGATGTGAGGCGAAACATTGGGAGAAAACGAGCAAGCGATGACCTTTACCAAGCCGTGATGACCACAGCCCACACACTGTAGAACAACAAAACATCAGACTCCCCTATCTGATAAAGTTAGGGGAAAGATCCTACACATCGGGACACACACACGTATATATGACTGCTCTGTTTTCTCTGGACTCAGAGAGAGGAGGGAAGAGAGGATTAAGGCTACCCACATGATGACGGACTGAAAAATAGGCCTTTTATCCACCACCGTTCCACCATAACACAATGCACGCATCATTTCCATGCTGTTATCCGCATGGTATCAAGCACTTGGCTGCCTGGGATTGAATCTGCAGTTTTGCTGTTTTGCTCGGCAGTACGATGCATCAGAGATATTTTATCTTATTGCGATAGCAGGCTCAATATAGCATCCTTTTTTCTTTTATCTATATGCGATAACAGAATTGGGTGAATGATTGCATATCTGAGTTGGTAACCACAATTTGCCTAAAGGGTGTACAACCAACACAAAACTAATCCCACAAAGGGAAAAACCTCGGCGGCAGTGAGATGATTGATGGTGTTTTGGGAGAGTTCACCAGTGTCAGAGTATCTGCTTGTGTACTCCTGAAAAAGCCCCAGTTTTGAAGAATGACTTTTTGACTGTCTTTATTAAGCTAGTCCTGGGTATAACACTCACAGCCAACTGGCTAAGCTCATATGTCAAACAGGGTAGGTTTTTTTTCAACTAAGATTTAACAGTGAAGCTTCACTCCCTAATGATGATATCCTATAAAATATGAGAAGCAAAGAAATCTGTTGAGTTTACAAATTCATTATTTCTTTTTTACGTTTTGAATCATCATTGTGTTGTCATTGTAGGTGGCTACAGTTACACTGCACGACTTCTTTGCTTTCAAGGAAAGAATGTTTATCCTGTAGTTGATATTTAAATTGAATGTCTGTGTTGAAGACGGCATCGCCGCATGATTTAAAAGGAGTTTGTTGAAAAAGTTCAGCTGGTCGAAATTAATATTTCAACTCACATTTCCCTTAACTTTGTCAAAATGAGGAAACAAAGCACGAATGGAACCACATGGTCGTTTGAATAGATTTTCTCGTCCGTTCATTATTAGCCTTAGGTTGGACTGTGATTTTGTACTTGCATTCTGCGGGGATATGATTTCACCACAAATGACCATCAACTGATTCCGAGAAGGGGAAGGAGCTCCGCCAGTGCATTTATAATCTGCAAGTATTTTGTTGTCCTCAGACCAGGAGCTTGTAGTGCAGCTTATGAGAGGAGAAATGCTAGATATGTGGGAGAAAGCAAATTGATGGCTATTTTAAGCCTTCAACAACAAATAAAATGTGAGGATCATAATCCTTAATAACGACTGACACTGCAATTTGTTTTAATTTCACCTAATTGTATGTATTAAATCATTGTGACTCATACATTTTTGCCTGTGAAAACTACTGTCTTCTGGCCATTGTCTTCTGCTGTAACATTAGTTAAAGTGATCTGAAATGCCAAAGAATTGTCTTCAATAACAGAACTGTTCAGGAAAATTTGCTCGACACCACAATGATTCTCAAATAATAGCCAAAGCCATAACCATAATCTTTTTTTGATGTAAGAATGTGGGGTGATATTGTTGTTGTTCAGAATAGCTTAGGACATAAAATCCTGTGCATCAGTTGTCTTTGAGTGACACACTGCATCCAAACATAAAAACACTCCAAAACCTTCAATCTTCAACAAATTCAGCTTTTTTAAAAGGGTGTGGAAAGTAAAACACTAAGCCAAAATCCAAAAGCTTCTATCAACCACATCCTCTTTGCACTTATCCTCCTCCTCTTCCTCCACTATATAAACCGGGGATACAAAAACCGACCTCAGCACTGACGTCTGGCTCTATCTGTCTGTGGTGACCTTTCCCCTCCTCTGAGCGGGAGCTCTGCTCGAAAGAGTCCTGCATCTCCAGCTCCCGGTCAAGTACGTGCCTGTCCGGGAGTTCTTTCCACACAAGTGGTTTTCAATGAACCTGCTGACTTAAATATCCTTTATCTGACTAGACGCTGGTTTGGCCCCTGCAGCTCTGCAGTCCTGGCAGGTGGATCGCCCACACTCTGAGCTTCCAAGGGGAGATGGGTGAATGAGGGAGGAGGGAGGGAAGGACTGGCTGGGAGGTGATACTATATAGGAGGATGGGAAAATACAGGCATGAACACACCCTCTATTCTCCAACCTCCCTTCAGCCTAAGCCTCCACATTTTACCATACTTACATTTGTTTTTGGTAACTATTCAGACAGACAATTCTTATCCCGTTTCCCTGTCCTGTTATCCTGTTCTCAGGAGAAAGAGTTTCTAGTCATGAAGCACAGCTTGGGCCAACAACTCAGTGCCTATCTGATGTAAATGAGAGAGAGAGAGAGAGAGAGAGAGAGAGAGAGAGAGAGAGAGAGAGAGAGAAAGAGAGAGAGAGAGAGAGAGAGAGATGGAAAAACAGTAAATTGAAGAGAAAGCGAAAGGGTATGATGTAGGTCACAGATCAAAACAGACATTTCCTTGCATCTTTTCTGAAAAAGCCTTTTTGTGTCAAAGTAACATGAATAAAACAATGTCTTGCTTGCACTTCAACTTAAGCATGTCGATCTGGTCTTCTTTAAACAACAGATAAATTCTAACCTTGGTGTTTGGCACTGCTTAAAAAATAATACACAGGAGTATTACCTCTGCAGCAAAAGGCTCACCTGCTCAAGTGCTACATCTATTCTTGTGCAACGAGCCAGAGGCAGCATGATTGAACTTTAGTAATATTTCACTGCCGGCACAACAAGAAACCTCTTTCAGATGAAAAGCATGAATCAGGACGGTGACAAACTGGCTGGAAAGTCAAACAGAGAGTAACCAGAGCAGGCCATTTTATGACAAGGGGGCCAGTGTTGGCCTTTGATGCTGAGTGTAGCCGTTGAAAGGTGTCCATTTTCAAGCCCTAATCGCCGACATCAAGTGCATTGGAATTCGAACAGAGCGGTAAGGTGTTCATAAGCAGGTCTTTTAAGTGAAGGGCATCTCTATTACAGGTGGTTAACCAAAGGAATGTCGATGGTACACAAGATGAGGCTTATTTTCAGTCAAGTCAAAACATAACATTAAAGAAGAAAAAGAACAAATATCCAGTAATAGTGGAATAAATAGAATAAAGGCAACAGAATAAACTGTGTTCATTTGATACTGTATGTGTGTTAAAGTTGAGGCATGGGGCAAAGATCACTAAAGCACGTCAACTTATTATGTGAGATGTGTAACAGAAACCACATGGGGCTTTCGATGCACTTCACGCGTGGGTGAACGCACTTAAATATGCATAATAAAATGGCATCAACAAATCACAGGCTTGGGATCAGTCTTGACAGAAATATTTAAAATAGAATGATTCATCCAGAGACCCGGCCAAGTATTATGATTGGTGGATTGACCACGTTTGCCATTCTCATCCTGAAACCCCCCTCCTTTCCTCCTGACTCGCTGATGGATTTGTCTCTAATTTTATTATTACTTCTTAATAGACTGCAACAAGCCACTCAATAACACCCATTTCTGTTAGCACGGGATAATTCATTCCACATTTTTACAGACTGAAGGTACCAACTCGTGCCAACACCATAGCAGGGCACAAGGGGGAGGACTGCTAAATCTGCGTTTGCAGAGGAAACAGAGACGCACTTAAATTGCCAGTTTCAAATCTCACTGCGACTTTATGGTGTTGTTCTCCAATTTGTCAGTTGGAGCATAATAAGGGAGCCAGTGCTCTTTGCGAAACAGAGAAACTGTTGAGGGATAGAGCTGCAACAAAAATGGGGATGCTTTCATTTTTCCATCAATTAATCAACCCTGAGGTCTTGTGTTCAGCAGAGTGTCAGGCAACAGGGAGGGTGCCAGCAGAAGCCATCTTCTGAGTATACTTTTCTGTTGACAGTAGAAGAGTGAAATAAATATCAAATGACCAGCCTTTGAAACAAAATCACCTCTGCTGAATGAAGATATCTCAGGCTATGTAATGCTCAATAACCCAACTATTAATGTGTGCTCTCTTGGAAAGCAAATGTAATACCATGGAGCAGCTCCAAAACTGAAAGACTGCCTCCAAGAGCAGGCAGCACAGAGAGAATGCATTAGACTTGCGGTCGGCTGATCTTTAGTTCTTGAAAAAATGCCGACATCTCCTCCCTCCAGTCCAAAACTAAGACTGGATCACAGAGCGGGGGGAAAGGTTTAGTGTTCATAATTTGGGGGATTTGAATGAAAAACTTAAATGGGAGCGGAACGGGAATAGCTTTTCCCCTGTACTTGATTATGATGATGTGGGAATTTGCAGATTGGAACATTTTGTTGAAAGGGTGTATTCCATGATTTCATGCCATGCTAAAAAATTCCATAATACATACAGACATGGTCAGAAAACATGGTTACATCTTCAATCATGAGCAACAAACACTGGAAACTATCACAACTGCGAATGTCGTGTGCGAGCTGATGGCAGCTTGACAATAAGGTGTTGAGAGAAAACGCTAAATCGTCCACTTTTCCACAGTGTCTAACTGGCAGTGGGGTTCTGCAGTAGCTGTGGTGTCTGTGGTCTCCCACGATGACCTAGTGGGACAGTGCTAAACTGAACGAACACCGTCAGATCCCAACCAACAGCCTTTCTTCCCACCTACAGCAGTGGAGAGCTTGATCTTGCTGCCTGAAGATGCAACAGCCAATCACACACACCTGTATCCAGCAGTATATCTTATCACTCGGTTAAAGTTAAAGAACAGCCACAATGTTAAACTTTCACTTTCACAATTATGTATCCCCATGCTACCAAAATAAATAATTTTGAATATACTGAGAGAAAAAGGCTTAAACATCAATTAACAGTAAAGTAACTCTCTAAGTACACTAATAGAGAGAGATCAGTGAAGCTGTAGAGGAACATTAAAAAAGCTAGGGTCACAATACGTTACTGTTGTTCTATTTCACACAAGGATTCACCCTCCAACCTTAATCACTACACCTCTGCTGTGACACTAACATACAAAAAACATGTGGTTAATATGAGTAACTGGGCACATTAGAGGACACTGCCACTCTCCACGTAACCAGACTGCTTATATAGGGAATACCCTGTGCTGTTTGACACAAGCCTGACTGACAGTAGATCATTGTAGAAAGTCAACTGGAAGAGCCGCCACACTTCACCTATCATTTCTGGTAAGCAAAGACGGTGATGGTGGTGGGTGGCTCAGCTGACACAAGTCTGGTTTTAATAGTGCAGCGAGTCTGTAAGACAGAAGTGCAACATATTTCTCATACCCCACAGGTCTCTTTTAAGTGCTGAGAACACAGACCCAGAGAGAAACCTGAACACATCACAAGGAAACAGTAGTAAAACAACATCTGGACGTGCCGGCACTGTTAAATGAAAAAGAAAAACAGCTAATTTTGCACAATAATTGGTTATGATGCATTTTTCTGATGAACTTAACTGCCGAGACATGTTGGCAAGTCAATATTACTAGACAGTGAGTCCAACATGAGCAATCACTGCTCAAACAAGTTTAACCAGATTATCAAAACCAGTTATTTGAGTATTGAACTTTTTAAGCACACTGTCCACTGTAAATGTTCTGGTGTATTACTGTGGTTGTGCGTACTTGCATGTTAACAATGCAG